>JAKNSD010000181.1:142500-169531 GCA_023525715.1 Cichorium intybus
ATATATATATATATATATACATACATACATATACATACATATATATATATATATATATATATATATATATATATATATATATATATATATATATATATATATATATATATATATATATATATATATATATATATATATATATTTTTTTTTTTTTTTGAAAGGCAACATTACATTAAAAAGGCGGACAACCCAGCCAGGGAGCTAGGCAAAACCGCAAGAAAGAACAAAGTACACCATTACACCATTTTAAGGGCTAATCTAGGGGAAGAAAACCACAAATTCCTATCCACGCTAATTTTAGAAGCACGGCTGTCTATCCACAAGAAAGATTATCTTTGAATTTGAGCGAAAACGTCTTCCATTTTTTTGCTATTTTCCATAAACGTGGCATCATTTCTATTATGCCAAATGACAGCGAGGACAGCGGCTCCAATAGTAACCAGCACCTTTTTCTCCATTGCGTTAGCTCCTTCATTTTCCAACCATCTCAAAATTTCATTTACACTTGATATTCTTTTCTCATTCAATCTCCACCAGAATATGATTTTACACCATAAAGCCTTAGCGAAGGCGCAATCTATGAAAGTGTGGTTTACTGTTTCTGTCTCCATTTTGCAAACATCACATGTAGGGTTTCCAGTGTACGCTTTTACTTTTTGAAGGAGACCCTTGACTGCGATTCTTTCTTTGACGGCCCTCCACACCAAGATGTTGATTTTCTTCGGGATCCATTTGCTCCACCAATTTTCTCCTCTCTTAATTTGGCGCTTATCCATAATTCTTTTTTTTCATCCATGCGACTGTGAATATCTCCTTAGGACCCTCAGGGCAATGCCAAACGTCCTCCTTATCTCCGATGACCACACAATTGATTAGCGAAATCATCTTGTTCAATTCTTCTTTAGATCTACCCTCACGGATCAAGCCCCGCCATTCCACTTCAGCCCCTCCGTTTTGCAATTTATCATACACAGTAATAGATTTATTAGTTTCTAAACTGTATAGTCTGGGGAATTTAGCACTTAGAGGCTGTTCTCCAATCCACCAATCACTCCAGAAAATCGTGTTTTTGCCATTTCCAAGCTTTCTTTTTATCAATCGTCTTGGATCTTGATTATCGTCTCTGAGGTTGTCCCATTGCTCCACAATTTGTCTCCATGTATGCCCTTTACTAATTTTGCCCTTTGTATCACAATTATTAATCTTGCCGTGAATGCTATCAACTATCTGAACCCATAAAGCTTCGTCTTCAGTTTTATATCTCCAGTACCATTTCGCTATGAGAGCGTTATTCATGTCTTCAAGAGATCCTATTCCAAGACCCCCTTTCTCTTTTTCAGCGATTGTTTCCTCCCACTTGACCCACGGGATACGTCTTTTTGACTGATTTCCTCCCAAAAAAAGTTTCTTCTCATGCCTTCAAGATTTTTTAAAAAGCCCTTTGGAACCTTATATAATGAGAACATGAATGTGCCCATGTTTCCTAAAATATTGCTAACGATTGTGTGCCTTCCACCGAAAGAGAGAGTTTTGATCTTCCAATTGCTCAATCAGCCCCTTCCAAGGTTTCGTCGACTGCATGTTGGCTCCTATCGGTAAACCCAAGAAAATTGTTGGCATGACTTCAGCTTTACATCCTATGACTAACGCCATGTCTTCCACTTGGTTCTTCTCTATACCGATCCCAAATAGAGAGCTCTTTAGAAGATTGACACTAAGGCCTGCAGATTTTTGAAAGCAAAAAAGAATTCTGACCAAATTAAGAATATTTTCGACAGACCAATCTCCAAAAAATATAGAATCATCTGCAAAAAAAAGGTGAGATAAATGAATTTTATTGTTCCCAACATCAACACCTTTGAAGGTGTGATGTTCAACGGCTTTGACGATAGCAGAATTTAACCCCTCCATAATTAAGGTGAACAGAAAAGGAGCGATTGGGTCTTCCTGGCGAAGCCCTCGGTGGAGAGAGAATTCAGAGGCTGGGCTTCCATTGACGAGAATCGAAGATGAACCCGACTTCAAGCACTCCTTGATCCAAAGTCTCCATCTTCTTCCAAAACCTTTTTGTTTCATCATCGAGTCTAGGTAATTCCAAGACACCGAATCATATGCCTTGGCGATATCTGATTTGAAAATGAACATCTTTTTCTTTTTTCTTTTAGCCCACTCGATAACCTCGTTTACAATGAGAGGACCATCGAGGATCTGTCTATCTTTGATGAAGGCTGATTGGTTTTTGCTAATAATTTTAGGTAACACTTTCTTCAGTCTATTTGCTAACATTTTGGAAAGGATCTTGTACAGGCTCGAGATAAGGCTTATGGGGCGGAAGTCTTTAACCACCGTGGGATTTGGGACTTTGGGTATGAGAGTGATAAAAGCTACATTAACTCCTTTGGGAATCTTGGAAGAGGTATTAGCAAACTCATTGTACGCGTTTAGGAGATCGCCTTTCAATAAATCCCAAAACTTTTTATAGAATTCAATGGTAAATCCATCGGGACCCGGAGATTTGTTAGATCCACAGCCCCAAATGGCTTCTTTGAGTTCTATCTCTTCAAATGGTCTTTCAAGATCTTTGCTTTCCCTTTCATTAATTTTGGATGTGTCGCCTAAGTTTTGAGACCAGGTACACTCACTGTCTTCCTTAAATAACGACTCGAAGTGGCACTTAAAATGATTTTTTACCTCAGTCGGGTCTGATTCCCACGCACCACTGATCTCTATGCCTTTTATACTCCTGATGTGTTTCTTCTTCTTTAAGTTTCTATGAAAAAGAGCGGAGTTTTCGTCGCCTTCTAGGCACCATTTGTTTTTGCTTTTTTGAATTATATCTTCATTAATTTTTACTTCTCTTTTTCTAATTTTCGAGGTTAGCTCCATCCTTTCTTGTAACAACGCCTCAGAACCATTCTCTTCTTCAATAATCTTGTCAATCAATTCAATTCTTTTCAGCCATTGGTTTAAGTCTTCTTGAGATTTCCTGTCTTTTGTCTTCTTCCACTCTTTAATCTTTTTTTTCACAGTTTTGAGTTTTTGCATCAAAATAAACATCTTTAGGTGGTTGCCTCTTATGTCTGTTTCAAGCCATGTAGACCTTACTAGGTCACCAAAATCGTCTTCTTCGAGCCAAGAGTTGTAGAGTTTAAAAGGTATACTCCCATAGTTCCTTGTAACTTGCCGCAAAATTAATGGTTTATGATCTGAATAAATTCTAGCGTCCGTAATAACTTCTGAGTTTGGCCAAAGCTCAACAAAATAATCATTTAAAATGAATCTATCAAGCTTAGAAAGCTTTGAACCTCCGCCTTTAACCCAAGTGTACTTAGAGCCTTCAATTTTCATGTCAATGAGGTTATTTTGGACTATAAAATCATTGAAATGCCTAGAAGCCCTTTCATCGATTCTGGATCCTCTTCTTTCGCTTTCTTCCCTGACATCATTAAAATCACCAAAAGTAGCAATACCCCCCCTCCAACCTCCTATAATTGCTGAAATAAAGTTCCACAGATCCAGTCGCTTAGCAGGGGATTGACTCGCGTAAACATTGATTAAACAAATTTTGGCGTTGTTCTCCACCCATTTACCCTGAATCACGATACAATCATCCCTAATAATCACATTTTCTTTTAAGAATAGATTTTTGTTCCAGATGCATAAGATGCCACCCCCTTGACCAATGCAATTTGAATAAGCGAAATCAAAATCATTGCTACCCCAAATTTTTTTCACAGACAAATCAGAAAGGTTTTTTCTTTTAGTTTCTTGAATACCGACCACCGAAACATTAAATTTCTTGATCAAATTAGAAAACCAACCAATTTTGAAATCTCCTCTACCAAATCCATTTGAATTAAGCGACAAAATATTCATTGGGATAATTTCAACACACCACTTTTACCGTTCTTCCCCTTGGCCCTCAAACTCCTTGGATTTTTTTCCTTGCTATTTGTGAAGCCACACACTTCTCCAATTTCATCAATTCTTGTAGAAATACCACTCGACACTGAATAATCTTCCTTCTTCTGGTTTTCGCTTGATTTAGTGCTCGACAATTCATCCTGCATCGTACTTCTCCTAGTTTGGCTTCGTGTAATGCGTTTTGAAACTTGAGAAATAGCGATATGGGGAGTAAAATTAGACGCTTCCATTCTTTCATTCAGGTATTCTTCTCTTCCGTTCTCGACAAACTCCAATTTTTCTTTTATGGGGTTGCTTTTTGTCAAAAGGATTTTTAAAGCGTCTGAGCAGTTATTGAGGGTATTCTCATTTCCACCGTCAATTAAAGCGGCCTCTTTGTTTTGGATTGGGTCTTGAACAGTATCATGTTCCATTTTACTTCTTGGGCTACGACTTTTTGGGCTACAATTGTTTGGGCTTTCTTTATTCTTTTCCTTTTGGGAATCCACCAAAATCGGATCTTTCACCCCTTCTACGTTTTGTTCTTTAATCGTACTTTGTGCTCCGAATTTCGCAAACTTATTATCTTCGTGACTTTTCCAGTTTTCCACACCATGCGCAGTCTTGGGACTTTTTTCTGAAATGATTGTTTCTTGAATGACCGTTTCCGTTTTGAATAGCGACCCTTCCGATTCCTCGTCGGAGAAATTTTCTGAATCTTCTTTGTCCGATGAGGAATGACTCTCTTCTTCGTCGTAATTCCTGCTTTCATTATCGTCGGAGTTCCAACTACTATTTTCCTCCTCTGAATCCTTGTTATCCGGTCGTTCTTCATCTCTGAAACCTGCCATCTCATACTCTGTTTCGAACACTCTGACTAAAAAGGATTTATTATTGAAACTAATCTCAATTAGATCATCTATACGCTTTGATCTCGACGATTTTATACAGATTTTACCAACTGACCAATTCTGATTAGTTTCACTACATGGATCGGTTATAATAACCTCCCCCCAAAGTCTACCAATTTCAATGAAAGTATTAGGACACCTAGCTTGAACTGGAATGCCTTCCACCCTCAACCACACAATTCGATCGGGAATACAGAAGTTATCTTCCCATCTCTTAATGGAACTAAGACAAACTTGAATTTCATTGCACGCCAAGAACCTTTCTTCTTCCTCCTTTTTTGAAATGTCAAAAAGCACCCAAAGACCTCCTAAGTATTTCACCATATTTCTTCTGAATCCTTCACAGGTACACAGATTTCCTAACAGCTCAAGATACTTAAAACATTTGACTTCTCCAATTAGTTTATTTTTTAACATTTCTTTCATTTCCATCGATTCTTCCAAATTAATTGAGACTCTGTTTTGACTATCTTCTTCTTCATAAGTACTATCTACTCTGTTGGTATTTGGCTTACCTCTCACAGCATCAGCGAACGAAACTTCCTGTCTTCTGAAACTTGATTGATTGTCAAGATTTATTTTCTCTTTGACTCCCGTTGTTTGCGATTTATTGATACTCCTCTCGAACTTCGCCACTTTAGCAAACACCCTTTTACTTCCTATCCATAATCTGTTTAACATTTCCTCCTTTTTCTGCACATCTTGCACTCTATTGTACCTAGCGAATCCAAACCTCAGACCATGCTTATCCAGTCTATTGCTAACGAAGAGGTCTACCAACGTTCCCATCCTTGCTAGTTCTGATTGAATCTCCTCTCTTTTCCATTCTAACGGCAAGTTTGAGATGAAGAATGTTGTTGCTTCTTGGAATTTCCATCTCTCTTGAATACCTTCCCTCTGAATCCCTCCTTCTGAGCTCCACCGGAAGACCCTCCGGCGAGTTGGATCAATCTGCCGGAAATCGCCGCCTGTTCGTCTCCTCATTCTTTTATTATATATATATATATATATATATATATATATATATATATATATATATATATATATATATATATATATATATATATATATATATATATATATATATATATATATATATATATATAGATAACCGATCGGGTGAGGACTCCTATTTTCGTGAGGACTGCGAGGACTAATCTTAACCATTAATCTGAAAAAATGAAGGGCTGTGATAAATCCGGATTTTTTTTATTTGTTATTACTGACGCGGTGGCATTTTTGTGATTAATGGGAACTTTGAGTTACTTTGAGTTACTTTTCCTGACGCGGTGGCATTTTTGTGATTAATGGGAACTTTGAGTTACTTTGAGTTACTTTGAGTTACTTTGAGTTATTTTTTTTATTTGTTATTACTGACGCGGTGGCATTTTTGTGATTAATGGGAACTTTGAGTTACTTTTCCTGTAAAGGGTAAGGATTTTGAGGGCTGGATCGTCATTTGTATTTTCTTAAACCCTCGATCATTATCAACCCTCGTTCAGTTATTCCATCGTTCTTACGAAATCCAATCGAGTGATCTTCGAAATTTCTCGTTCGTTTTGTTTAATCGTTCGTAATCTTCCCTTCGATGTGTGTTTGAAGCATAGATATTGTTGAATCGATCGTATTTTGCTCCAATTTGGTACTACATTTTCCGGTTTATCTGTGAAGAACGTAGGTGAGTTTTGTATGATTTTGTTCATTTTTTGCTGTTAATCTTATGATTTGTGCTTATTCTAGTTAATATTTAACCTAACATTTGTATTTTTCAGTATCGATCGTTGTACTGTCTTTGCATTCCCGGATTATCTGTGTGACCTCGTTTTTCTGGTTAAATGGAATCAGGTATGTTTATTTACTTGATTTAATGTGTTTATTTGTTCTGTTTGTGTTTTATATTATGATATAGATGTGTTTTTCTAAAACCCTAGTTATTTGTATCATATTTTCTTAAACAGATGTGTTTTAGATGGTTGTTTTTTTGAATTTTTCACATATGTATCATTGCTATAATCATCCAATCAATGAAAGTACATTGCTATAATCTGTAGTCTTCTGAAAGTACAATGCTGTGGGATTCTGTTAGGAACAACTGAAAGTAGGATTCTATAATTAACAAATCAATCAAAGTATATTGTTATAATCTGTAGACTTCTCAATGTACAATGTGGTGGACTTGTGGTAGGAACAACTGAAAGTATGATGCTATATATAGCAAACATATCAAGTACAATGATACAATAAGATATTTTGAAAGTAAAATTCAAAAAGCAACTGATGAAACAAAAGTGCATTGTTATTTATTATTTTTAATACTTTGTGTTTGATATATAGGCGATTCTAAAAAGAGGAAGAAAAAGTCTGTTCATCTAAAACGTAAAAGTAAAGCTAGTTATGTTGATCTTTCTTCAAGTCGAAAATCAACATTAAAGGCTCAAAATTTAGTTGAAGTTTCTTCCAGTAAACCAGTGAAAGTTAAAAAGGGAAAAATTACAAGTTCTTCAAAAGCAAATAGCAGTGATGAAGATTTTATTTCTCAACCGGTGTTTGATCAAGTTGAAGTTCCTGTGAAGAAAGGTGGTATTGCTTTTAGGAACCCATCTGGTTTGATTTCAGAGATATTTCGTTCATTTAATGATAATCAAAAATCTACAGTGAATGAAATAGGTTTTGGATTTATAGGTGATTTTGTAGTAAAAAAATTTGGAAGGGATTTGTGTTTTTGGATTCTGGAGAACTATGATGAGAAAAGAAATGTATTGTGTGTGAATAATCAAGTCATTCACATCACAAAGAAGAGTGTTCATGATATATATGGATTACCTATGGGTAACATCCCGATGATTTTACCTATTAAAAGCCGTTTTGGTGATCCTATAATTAAAAAGTGGAGGGATCAGTTCGGTAAGGACAAAGAGAGGATTAGATTAGTTGATTTGAAAAACTTTTTAGAGAAAAGCACTGATTTTGGTGAGATGTTCATACTAAACTTTTTGGTTGCTTATGTTACTATTATGATCGATGCTCCAGCAATGGGTACATGCAACCAGAAGTTTTTAGAGAATTTTAATGAACATCTTAATGTAAAAGAGTTTGATTGGTGTGGTTTTGTTATTGAATGCTTGAAAGAAAGCAAGAAGGGTTTGAATCTTAATTTAAAAACACAATATGCTGGTCCAGTTGCCTTTCTTGTGGTAAGTTTAAATTTATAATTTTGTATCACATTGTTAGTTTTTTTGTTTAATTAATGATGCAAACTTCGTTTTTACGTGTTGCAGTTATTATACCTTCATTGCACGAAGTTGCGTTCTGATGTTTCTATTAAAAGAGTGTATCCAGCTACTTCTTATTGGAGTTTTAAAAAAGTTTGTGATAGGTTGAAAAGTTTACAACATTTTGGTGATGTTGATGTTATAGAAACATACAAAGATAATGTAGATGATGATGATTCACAAAGTAAGAAGCAAAAGAAGATGAAGGAGAAAAAGAAGATTAACGAAAAGAAGAAGGTGGATGTTTCATCTAAAAAAATGGAATCAAGTGTAAGGAAGAAGACATTAGATAAGGAAGTTAAAGGTAATATAATGTAGATGATGATGTTTTTTATAATTAATGTATGATATTTTACTAATAATTGTTTATTTTTTCTAAATCAGATGATGTTATCTTGGACAAAGGGAAGAAGGTTGTTGAAGATATAAGTGAGAAGGATGTTAGAGAAAAGGATGATGTAAGTGAAGAGGTGGTAAAGTCTGTTGATCATAATTCTGATTTTGATGTTATTTTAGATGGTACAAGATCTTTAGAGGTATGTAATTATTTATTAATTTGTTAATTTTATACAAAAATTATATCATAGTTCATTTGTTATTTTGGTGATGCATTTGTTAATGATGCAAATTTTTTTTTCAGTCTTTTAAAGAAAAGTTGAATAGTGTATTTAAAAAATATTTTGAATCCAAATCAAGCATTGATGAGTGGATTAGACGTGCGTGGAATCAATTCCCAGGAAATCAGGAGATTTTGGAATATGCTACCAAGCGTAATGTAGAGTTCAACAAGGTTCATGAAAAGATTGTACTAGTTGATGATGAAGATTTTAATGATGTTACTCCAGAAAAGGATAATGATTTGAATGAAGAAGGAACGAGTGGTAAAGAAAACGAGCTTTCTGTGACACAATTACTCGATGATCCAAATTTTTGTGCTGAGATTGAGAGAAATGCTCTTGCAGTTATTGCAAAACAATCTACTACTTGTGTAATTGTTAGTGAAGGTTTGGTAGGAAGTGTTGGTGTTCAAGAAGAAATTTCAGATGAAGAGTTAATTGAGGCTAGTAAGATTATTAGTCAAATTCATTTGGGTAAGCAAGAAGTTCAAGTAAATGTTGATTTCACAACTCCAAAAGATGCAATTCAAATGGACAGTTCAGTTACAAAGACAAATGATCATACAATTTTAATGTTGAAGCTGGCCCTAGCAGACCAAAAAGAAAAATTAAGCCTGCACCACCCCTTTGTTCTCCATATGATACAAAATTGGTTGATTCGAGTGAAAAGGTAAGTCGTAATGAAGAAAGGGTTGCTGGTAGTGTCTTTCTTGCCATTCGTGATCCTAGGTATTTCAATTTTTTTAGTTATTTATTTTTAGTTTTTGGTACAGTAAAAATAATATTTTCATTTGTTTTTTTAGGGAAAAAATATTTGAATCATCTAATGGTTCTATTGGTATAAGAGCGGTGATGGAATCCATGATACCTGGTTGTAGGATTCATTGTGGTGTTATTGACATATGGTCATCCTTTTTGAATGAATTGGAAAAATCAAAAAGCCACACTGCTGCATCAAGATTTTTTATGCCTTGCTCATTGATGGTATGATACATTTTTATTATTTTTTTGTTTTATTTATATTATAAATTAACTAACTTGTTTCATATTTATATATTTGTAGACAAATATTGTTTTTAAGAAGGTTGAAAGCTTAAATCTGAGGTTTGTTGAAAGGGTTCGTGTGTATTTGGAAAAGTTCCCGAATGTGAACAAATTCTATACGACAAATTTGGTATATTTTTTATTTTTATATTTTCTGTTTTAATACAATTTCTATATAATTTTATTTATTGTTTTTTTTTAACAGGTATTTTTTCCTATTCTTAGGAAAGAACATTACGTTTTGGTTTGCTTTGATTTAGTAAAAGAAAAAATGGAAATTATTGACAATCAATTGGGAACAGGATGGATTCCAGCCAAAGATCGGACTTTTTTCGATAATTTGGTAATTTTTGGTTTTTTTTTGTGTTTTTTTGTATTTTTTTTTATTTTTTGCATTATTTTTGATAAGTTGTTGAAATGTTTTTTTTAATATAGAAAACAATGTTCAAGCAATATTTGAGTTAAATCGGTCATCATCGACTGAATCCTTTAAACTCTATGAAGATTGAAAGGCTTGATCTTGAATGGCAAACTAAAGATAATGATGCTGATTGTGGTTTATTTCTGATAAGGCATATGGAGGTTTACCGGGGTGGTGGACCAGAAAGATTTGATGGTGATTTGTTGCCAGAGTGTACAAGCCAGAAATCTCAATTGTTAGAAATGAGAAAGAAATACGTTGCTAAGATCGTTTTATCAGATTCAAACTTATGTAAAGCGTCGTTTTTGAGCACTTTGGAGGAGTATGATAAGTTGTCACGTCATATGAAGAAGAAGATTTACAGTCAAGGGCATTTGGATGAAGTTTCTGCAAGGATTAAGTCTGTTGAGGTATAGTAATTTGGTATGTTTGTTGGGTTTGGATAATGTTTTTTGTGATTTGGCTAATCTTTAGAACTGGTAGTGTGTTTTAATGTTGGTGATTTGAACAATTTATCTGTTTTGAACAATTTGTGAAACTTGTGTTTGTTTTTGATAGTGTGTTTTAATATTAGCTTGGAGTTGTGAAACTTTTTTGTTTTGAACAATTTAGTCAAGTTGCATTATTAAAACAGCCTTAGTTATTAATTATTGTGTTGATACATAGATTATGTATCATGAAAGTTTTTGTATCATTATTGTTTAAATATTATGTATCATTATTATGAAAATGTATTTATGGATCATGAACCATTGTGTTTTTATTTGATATAGTAAGCTGATTTTTAGGTTAGATCATTATGCAAAAATATTTTTTATATTTTTGTAGCATGGATTGTTTAACTTCTGTATCATTTGTTGTACTATGGATCATTAAAATTTTTGTATCATTATTTGTATTTATGGATCATTATACATTTTGTGTTGTTATGTCTTATATACAGTAAATAATGATCCAATTGTTTTTTATATATGAAAATTTATTTGTATCATTATTTGTATTTATGCATCATGAAACTATAAATATGTAAAAAAACAAAAGTTAGGAAACAACATTATAATTAAAGTAAGATTCGAACAGGCGATCTATGACTATGTTCAAGAGGCGTATTTCCCTAGCTACCAACTGAGCTAAAGTTTTTATGTGTTTTAAATGCCATCTAAATGATATAAACTTTTATGAAGCTCATGTAGTACAACCTGCTTTGCTAAGAGTTATATAATTTGCATCACATAAGTAATATAATGAAATTTGAATCATGAATCATATTTTGTATCATAATATGTTTGAATCATGAATGACATAAAAAAAACTTCATAGAACTTCATACATATGGGCTGATCCATTGTTGCATAATTATTGCATATGGGCTGATATAGAGTGATCCATTATAATCCATTGTTTCCTAAAAAAACAAAAACAAGATGCACTTGCACCTGCAGTCTTCGAAACACTAAACTGATGGGACCTTACAAGCTTTACAGGCTTTACAGTGTTTGAATAGTATATCAAACTTTATTTCTTTTTCAACCTGTTATGCAGTTCTCTTGTCTTATCAAAATTCCACCGCTAAATAAGTCCAAAAAGAGAGAATTGTAACTTGATTTTTCATACATTAAAGGTGCTCTCGATCACTATCACGACGACCACGATCCTCCTCTTTGAAGACACTTTCTTCTTTCTTTTCCGGCTCACAGATATTTAGGGTAAGCATTATTTCCATTCTATTTTTGTAGATAGTTTATTAGGGTTTATTATTGTACAGTAGTTTTGTGGTTCTCAATCAGGGGACTAGGAATAAGTTAGGTGCTCCAAGTTTTACTTCATCAATTTGAATTTGAAGCAAACTACATGCATATCTAGTTCTCTTGACTAAGTACTGAATGACAAAAAGCTTGGAAAAGGATGACCATGTGTTTATTCTTATATTGTAATGTCTCTTAAACAACACATGTATCATTATTAATTTTTGACTTTGTTTTGGTATCTGATTTGTAGTTTATTTGTATTTGTAGGATGGCAATAAACGGGTATCACATTGGTGAACGTATCGAGGTTCTTGGTACTGAACAGGGTTTTGAGAATTCATATTATGCTACTACGATTATAAGCCGGTCTTTGAATTATTTGGGTGTTCGTTACGAAACTTTGTCTGATGGTGAAAATGAAATGCCGTTGGAGGAATTTGTTAGTGCTAACAATGTTCATCCTTATCCAGCTGATTTGGATGTGGAATTCCATCGTGGTGATATTGTTGATGTGTGGCACAATGACGGTTGGTGGGTAGGAAGGTACCGTCGTTATGATGCTGATCGTGAAGATGATAGATGTTATAGAGTTTATTTTGACTATATGATGCAGGGAATGCGTCATGAGAGTTATTGTTTTGAAGATATTCGTTTGCATCAAGAATTTCATTTTGAAAATTTCGTTGATTTCATTCGTGTTTGGAGTTGTAGAAGGGTTTAGGTATGGTTTGGTGTTAATGTAGGTTGTGGTTTTTGTTATTTTGGTTTGTCTAACTGTAGATGGATCAATGATGGATCTTGTTTTGGTGGTTATGATGTGTATATAAACTTCTGTATGGTTTAATAGCTTTCGTGGTTTTTTTTAATATCTTTAAATTTTGAATCATGTATCATTTAGTATTATATGGATCATATGATATTTGTTTATATGATGTTTGAAATTTTGTATCATGTATGATATTTGTTAAATGATTGCATATTTACGTTTACGTTTGAATCATGAATCACATATCATGTAGTATCATGTTTACGTTTGAATCATGAAATTTTGAATCATGTATCATTTAGTATTATATGAATCATATGATATTTGTTTATATGGTGTTTGAATTGGTCCATTTTACTTGAATTGGTGCATTTTACTTGAATTGGTGCATTTTACCTGAATAATAATGTTGTTTCCTAACTTTTGTTTTTATATGATCCATAAATACAAATAATGATACAAAAGTATCATGATCAAAATTATAAAAATATTTTTGGATCATAACAACACAAAATGTATAATGATCCATAAATACAAATAATGATACAAAAAATGTATAATGATCCATAATACATGCTACAAATATTTTTTGCATAATGATCAAATAAAAACACAAATTAACACATATGATCTATGATTCAAATTTCCATGATATTACTTATATGATGCATGATACAAAAACTTATGTATCAACGATGTATAATGATCCATAATCCATGCTACAAATATTTTTTACATAGTCTAAAAAGTCAAATACAAAATCATTATTAAAAAATAAGAAACAAAAATATCAAAGTAAAAAACAAGTTATGTCTTTTCTTGTATCTGGAATTTGTGGCAATTACGTGTATCATGTTTTTCTTTTGCACCATATTTGATGTACATGCCACATTTATGACAAGTTCTTCCGTCCTTCTTAGCATGTTCTATAGCAATCTCCATTTTCCCTTTCATTCGTTTCTTCATTGTTCTTGTTCCTTTGTTGTTGATTTGGTTAGGAGGTAGTACATTTATTTTCTCTTTTTGTGCAATTCCCATGAAAGATTGTATAACTTCTTTGTTCTTCATCGGCTTTGAATTTTTTGTTTGGCCTTCAACATTTGTCTTTTTCTCATTCATTTCATCTCTAAATATTTTCAATTTTTTAATATCATTTACCAGCCTGTCAATACAGAAATCCATTGAAAAATATAAGTCCCTTATGATTGTTTGAATCTCTTCTTTCTTTTCTGTTGTAGGTACATTGCTCAGATTAAAACCATAGGCAGATCGTGGAACGACATCTTTTGTCCATCTTGTTGATACATAAGCTTTTGGATAAATTTCTACACTTTCCATTCTAAGTACGTAGAAACAATGTCTACATAATTGTCCTGATAATTCAAATCGACAGCACGAACAAAGAAGTTTTGAGTCGGATTTAAAAAGTGAAACCTGTAATAAAAGAGTTCATTTAAATTAATAATAAAATTTCTTAATAAGGCATGATAATATAAGTTTTAGGAAAATAAGTTACCTGAAATTGGCCATGATGTTTTGGATTTTTGTCAGTATCTTTTATAGTGAATGTTGACATTTCTTCTATTTCTTCTAGTTTTATTGACATGCAACTACTAATCGATGCGATCATTTCTGATTGAATTTCGTAAAACACATTTCTTGTGAACAGTTGAGCTGCTTCAACTTCAATTTTTAATCCACTTTTGAAATCAGGAGTCGTGTATCTTGACTCATGATCATTTTTCTTTTGAATACATCGTTGTGCTTCTAATGCAGTTTCAAAATGAGTAATGAAATCAACCAAATGCAAATCGGGGTTGGATAAGAGCCCATAAAAATAATTTTCTGCTTCCGATCTTGATGTAGTTCTCATTAATCCAGAGAATGTGCATTCTTTGAAGTATGCTGGAATCCATAAGTGCCTCATGTTATACATGGTATTAAACCAGTTGTTTCCATTGAGTTCAAACTTTTCCATTATGGTTTTCCAGCTTGATTCAAACTCATCTTTCTTTATTGTTTCATTCCAAATGAGGTTGTTTAATTCTTTCAAGACATCTGCTTTATCAATTTTACCTCCTAGCTGCAAAAATTTGAATCATAAAATTATACAATAAAATGTTTTTTCATAAATTTATTCATGATCCATATTGCAATTATAAATTTTTATGTGTAGTATGGATCATCAAAAATTTTAATCATAAAATGATACAATAAAATATTTTTTCTCTAGTTATGCATGATCCATGATGCAACTATAGATTTGTATTCATAGTATGGATCACCAAAGTTTGAATCATAAAATGATACAATAAAATATTTTTCATAAATTTATTCATGATCCATAATGCAACTATAAATTTTTATTCATAGTATGGATCATAAAAGTTTGAATCATAAAATGATACAATAAAATATTTTTCCTAAATTTTTCATGATCCAAAAAAATTTAAAAGTTAATTTGCTAACCTTTTCTGTAAACTTTTGGGATATATGCCACATGCATAATCTATGTCTAGCAGACGTAAATACAGCCGGTACTGCTTGTAGAAGAGCAGGGTCTTGATCTGTTACAATAACGTTTGGTTCTTTTCCAAAAGCTGTTTTGAAATTATTTAATAACCATTTGTATGATTCAATGCTTTCACTTGATAACAATCCAGCTCCAAAACTTATACATCTCTTATGATTATCTATACCAGTAAATGGCACAAATATCATACGGTATCTGTAATGAGAAAGAAAGAAATATTTTAATACGATTATTTGGAATGATTCAACAAAGATTATATAAATTAGTATATACTTACTTGTTTGTTCTATAAGTTGCATCAAAACAGACAACATCTCCAAATGCATAATAATTTCTTTTTGACTTCTCATCTGCCCAAAACAAACCTGTTAATTCACCCTCACTTCCAATACTATAGTCAAAGGAAAAGTTTTGTAAACATTCCTTTTTCCTAGTGAAATTTTCTATTACAAAATCTGCATCTGCTTCTTCTTTATATTGATTCAAATCTCGCTTGAAATTCCTAGCATCTGTTTCTGTAATCCCAATATTCTCAAAACCTCCTCTTGATTGTTTAAAGTATTTAAATGCAGCAGCTGGCCCCATGTTGATATTCAACATATCATTTATGGTTTTCATTTGTGTATACATGATTCTTCTTTCAGAATTTAGAAAATGTTGATCCTCTACATCAACAAATCTATGATTGTGTGCTTCGTTAATTTTGTATATCTCCCATACATTTTTTTTCTTATTAACCCTCAGTCTCACAAATGCTCCACATTGTTGTCTAAATGAAGCCCGTTTACGTTTTTTTTTTTTTCGGTGTTGCAAAGTATCATGTTCAATCTTCTTTTTAGTGCCTTCCCTATTGCAAACAATGTATCTTCTTCCATAACCTTCTACTCCGATTATTGTTTTTGTAGTTGATAATCTTGTTTCAAAACCACTTTTACGTGCATATTCCTTGTAAAAAGCTAAACCTTCTTCAAATGTAGCAATTGTTTGTCCTTGATATGGTTTGTTATCCACGTATGGAATCCAATATGTTATTCCATCTTTTATATACTTAAGTGGATCATGCCTATAAGTAGATGAAGATGCAGTATTTGCCACTGAAGGATCTATATATCCAGAAGAAGATCCAATGTTTCCAGAAGAAGATCCAATGTTTCCAGAAAAAGATTCAATAATTTCAGATTCTGTTGTGGTTGTTCCTATTACTTGATTGTCAACATTCATTGCAGATTCCACATTTATTGAAGTCTCATCCATACCTGATTGTTTTGTATAAAAAATTATATACAATCACAATGATTCAACATTGTCCATGAAACAACTGAAAACAATTTTTGATGATTAGTTACTGTTATCAATGTCTATTAATGTGAAGTTTATCAAAGAATTGAAACATTTGTTTTATGTTTATTGCATGATTTTATACAAATTACAAATTTTTTGAAGTAAAAACTAGTTTTTAACCTACAATTCAAACAACAGACAAAACTGAACTATGAAAAACCTAAATTACTGTATTTTAATAAGAAGCATTTTGATTGATAACTACTAATTATGGATATTTAGTAACATTAAAAGGTAAAACATACAAAATTTTGTTAATTTGTAGTAATAAAGCATTCAGAATCGATATTTGAAATAAAAACAGAAGAAAGCATATAATCGTACATCAATTTCTAAGATTAGTGAAGTTTTACGAAGTAATTTCATTGATTCATACTAATTATGCATATTTAGTAACATTCACAGCAAAAAAAAGAACAAAAGGTTGATGATTTTGCAACAATTGAGCAATGGCAGATTCGATGTTCGTAATAAAAAAACAGAGCATTCGATCGTATAAGAAGTTGTAAAATCAGGCAATTAATCAAAATTTGTTTTATATAAACTAACCAGAATGAATCGTAATCTTCAATTTCTTGTAACAGTTGAAGAAAATCGATCAATGAATGAAGCAACGAAGAACACAATCAGCTGAATCAAGCATACGTAGAAGACGGTGATTTTAGGGCTAAGCGCTGATTTGAGTCCAGTAGAAGCCCAATATCTTGCAGCCCAAGCTTTCAGCTCTTCTTTGGCATCTGATTTAGCCCAGTTCGTCCAGCAGGCCCAATTTGACGTAAACGCCCTTAATGAAGTTGATTGGACGAGAATTGTCCTCGCCGTCCTCACGAAAGTTGGAGTCCTCACCGGAACGGGACCCTATATATATATATATATATATATATATATATATATATATATATATATATATATATATATATATATATATATATATATATATATATATATATATATATATATATATATATATATATATATATATATATATATATATATAATGGGTTCTTCGGTTCCTATGCTTTTTAGGTTCTCAATTGAACTTTACTCACTCACTCACTCTATATATATATATATATATATATATATATATATATATATATATATATATATATATATATATATATATATATATATATATATATATATATATATATATATATATATATATATATATATATATATATATATATATATATATATAAGAACGAATTATCTCAAAGACTGGACGAAGTCAGCCACCTTTGTGGGTTTAACAAGACGAGAAGCAAGAATAAAGATAACAAGAACAAAACGGGACGAAAACCAGGTACTATATGAACATTTTATCTTTGAATTCCAACGATTTTGGTAGTGGAGATTTTAAAATCAGGTGGATCCGTAGTCTAATTTTTAATCATAAAGTGGATTTTATGGGTTTACAAGAGACAAAAAGATAGAAAATTTCAGAAATGGTTGTTAAAAGTATATGGGGAAGCAACGATTTTGAGTATGAGTCCAAGGACAATAATGGCCAAGGAGGGGGTTTACTTTCTATTTGGAACAAACATATGTTTTTAAAGGAACAAGTCACACTCAAGGAGGATTGTATAATTGTTCAAGGAAAGTGGTTGGAGAATAATGTTCAGGTCTCTTTCATCAATGTCTATGCTAGTCAGGACCATAACAAAAGACAGGAATTATGGGTGTTCCTGAGTTCTTATTTAAGGAGTTGGGGAGGAGCTCTATTAGTGTTTGGTGACTTTAATGAAGTTAGAGGCGAAAACGAAAGGTTAGGCTCAGTGTTGAATAAAAAAGCTGCAGAAGTGTTCAATAATTTCATAAAAGACAACAACCTCACAGATGTTAAGATGGGAGGCACCAATTTCACATGGATTAAAGGGGGTGGGACAAAACTATCCAAGTTGGACAGATTTCTTGTCACTAATAACGTTGCTTCATGGTGGCCTAACTCTGAAGTGGTTTGTGATACTAGAAAATATTCTGACCATAAGCCTTTAATTTTCAAACAATCTAAAAGGTGTTATGGTCATATCCCGTTCAATTTTTTTAACACTTGGCTGGAAGATCCAGAAGTGGAAGAACTCGTTAACGATAATTGGAACAACTTTGAAATCGAAGGCCAGCACCTCAAGCTTCATGTAATTATGCGAAAACTGAAATTTCTAAAGGATAAAATAAAGACGTGGGCGACCCAGAAAAGGATTAAAGAAAAAGAAGATACAACAAGATGGACGAACAATTTGGATACTTTAGATAAGAAGATTGAAGAAGGGATAGGAAATTTCGAGACACACATGGAAAGACTCAACATTACTAAAAATCTGTTCCAAGTTGAAACAAAAAGAGACGCTGATATTATTCAAAAAAACAAAAACAAATGGTGTTTAGAGGGAGATGAAAACTCGGCCATGTTCCATCGTAATCTGAATAAAAAGAAACAAAAAAAAAGACATTAATGGTGTCGTCATAGATCGAGAGTGGGTTACGGATCCGACTAGAGTTAAAGATCACTTTAAAAATCATTTTGACAATACTTTCAAGGCTGATCAAAATTGCAACTGGAGTCAAAATCTCGGAGACACCACAAAAATTAGCGACGATGAAGCAAAAGACATTGAAAGAGACGTCAATGAACAAGAGATAAAGAGTGCGATGTGGAGCTGCGGAAACAACAAATCTCCGGGGCCGGACGTATTCACAGTTGAATTCTTCAAAAAATTTTGGGATCTTGTCAAAAAAGACCTTGTGGAAGCTTTTAGAGAATTCACTAAAAGGGCTAAAATTCCAAAGGGTTCAAACGAGGCATTCATTACTTTGATTCCTAAAGTTACTAACCCTTCCAAAATTACAGATTACAGACCGATCAGTTTAATTTCAAGTGTTTACAAAATTATGGCGAAGGTTTTGGCGAATATATTAAAAAAAGTTCTTCCATCGATAATAAGTAATACTCAATCGGCTTTTGTAAAAAATAGACAAATTCTGGATGGCCCTCTAATTGTGTATGAAGTTGTGGAGTGGGCTAAAGTGAAAAATAAACCCATGTTGCTCTTCAAAACAGACATAGCAAAGGCGTATGATACAGTCTCGTGGGAGTATTTGGACTCGATTATGGCTCAGAAAGGTTTTGGAGACAAATGGAGAAAATGGATCTTGGAATGTTTGAAGTCGGGGTCTTCTGCGGTTTTGGTTAATGCTAGTCCAACGGATAATTTCTCTCTCTCTCTCGAGGTCTTAGACAAGGGGATCCATTGTCCCCTTTCCTATTCACACTAGTAATGGAAGGGCTTCACCAAGCAATCGCTAAAGTAGTAGACGCAGGGAGCTTCAAAGGAATACATGTGGGAACAAATAGAGTTTTACTAACACACCTCTTTTTTTGCAGATGATACTATATTTTTTGGAGAATGGTCAGTGGAGAATGTCCTCAACGTTTTCAGGATTTTGCACTGTTTCCAAAGAACAGCAGGTTTAAGAGTTAATATGGAGAAAAGCGCGCTCATAGGAGTGGGGAAAGATTCAATTCCGATCGAGACAATGGCTACAATTCTTGGATGTAAGGTCGATAAACTCCCAATCACTTTTTTAGGGATGCCTATTGGAGTTAATATGAACTTGTCTAGACCCTGGCAACAACTCACGGAGAAATTTAATAAGAAGCTGAGCAAATGGAAAATAAAGACACTATCGATTGGAGGAAGGTACACGCTAGTTCAAAATGTGCTTGGTAACCTGGGAACTTTTTTATTCTCTCTTTATAAAGTCCCTAAAAAGGTGCTCAAGTCTTTAGAAAGCATACGTAGAGACTTCTTTTGGGGCTGTTATAGAGATGAGAAAAAAATTCCATGGGTTAAATGGCGGTCTGTTCAGAAGGATAAGAAAAAGGAGGTTTAGGCATCCGTTCTTTGGAAGACACAAACACGGCTTTACTAGTCAAATGGATATGGCGGTTCAAAACAGAAAACGATGCTTTATGGGTGCAGATCATCAAAAGTTTACATGGAAATAGCGGGGGATTGGAAATAGGAGATCAGATACGGACTGGACATACCTGGAAGAATATTACGAGATTATACGACGAACTAACAAGGAGGGACGTCGATCTAAGGAGGTTGTTCAAGGTTCAAGTGGGTGATGGTACAGAAACTTCTTTTTGGAAGGACTGGTGGATTGAGGAAGAAAACCTTCGAAATAAGTTCCCTAGGACGTATCAAAGGGACCAAAACAAAGACTGTACAGTAGCACAAAGAATTAATCAATACGGAACAGGTTGGGATTGGAGCAGAGGGATCAGGGAAGGAAGGACAAGGGCGGAATGCAATTCAATTTTCTCCCTTGTTGGAAACATTCGATTAAATGACAACAGAGACAGGTGGAATTGCGTAGGGGGTCCGAACGGGGAATTCTCGGTTACTTGGATGCGATCTATCCTAGTAGATAGATGTGACCAATCAATTGGTCAAAATCGTTGATCAAAATGGATTCCAATCAAAGCTAATATCTTCAACTGGAAATTATTCAGAAAGCGTCTGGCAGTTAAGGAGGTTTTACAGAAAATGGGGATTATTCAAAACTCAATCGAGTGTGACTTGTGTAAAAATGCGACAGAATCCATAAACCATGTTTTCGTGGACTGTCCTATAGCTGTGGCCGTGTGGGATAAGATCTCTTCGTGGTGGGGTATTGACAATCACAATACCAATTCAGTAGATCATTGGTTGGACAGTTTTTCAGCAGCTAGAACAAATCAAAGACATAAGAAGGTGTTACAAACTGTGGGCTACGCCACTATTCAGACGTTATGGAGAAACAGAAATGAGTGGACTTTCAAGAAAACGACGAGAAGAGTTGAAGACATGGTTGCTCAGATTCAAAGAGAAGCGTTCACATGGTTACAGGCGAGGGCCAAGAAGATAGTGGTGGACAGTTCTTATTGGATCTCTAATCCTAGATTAGCTTTTCATTCTATGTAACTGATATGGGGTATTCTTCCTAGCTGTTCGCTAGGTGGACATGTTTTTTAGTAGATAAAGTTATTGTTGCAATATATATATATATATATATATATATATATATATATATATATATATATATATATATATATATATATATATATATATATATGTATGTATGTATGTATGTATGTATGTATGTATGGATGTATGTATGTATGTATATATATATATATATATATATATATATATATATATATATATATATATATATATATATATATATATATATATATATATATATATATATATGTATATATATATATATGTATGTATATATATATATATATATATATATATATATATATATATATATATATATATATATATATATATATATATATATATATATATATATATATATATATATATATATATATATATATGTATGTATATACATATATATATAATAATATAAGAAATGAGAGGGAGCCGATGGGTCGGCGATTTCCGGCAGCCGCATGGAATGCAAAACCGAGTGTCACGGTGGGTTAACAACGACGAACAGCAAGGAGAAAGACGCAAGTATGGAGAAAGACAGACAGGGGGATGGCAGTTCAAGGAGGCTACGACTTATTTCATTTCTAATCTTCCACTGAACATGAGTTGGAACGAAATCCGGGAGGAGCTGGGAAAGCTGGGTACAATGGTCGATCTATTCATAAGCAAAAGGCTTGACAAACACAACCTCAGATTCGGGTTTGTGAGATTTAACAGGGTACAAGATGTTAGAAAAAAGGAAACGATGATGAACAGGATATGGATTGGAGAGAACCGTTTGTTCGCTAGAGTAGCAAAGTATCCACGAGAGGCATATAAGGAAGTTAAAGAGTTCAAACAGGTAAACGACGGCTTTGACAAACAGAGAGGAATAAGAAGACAATATACCTCTTACGCTGATGTGATCAAAGGAGGTCAGACCAAGGTGGAAAAGAAGGAGAATCCAGTTCAAGGTGAAGACAACAATCCTAAGAATGTAAGTAAGTTGGAGCTAGTGAGCGAAGAAGTCCTAGAGGAGACAAAGAAACTAAGAGGTAAATTACTTGCTGAAGTGAACTGCTTTAGTAACCTGGAAGTAATAGCCAACTTGAGTTTCTGCGAAGGATTCAATGAAGGCATTATTAAATACATTGGAGGCCCATGGATTCTTCTAAATACTCGGAATGAAGAGGAAACAAAAAAATTACTCTCAAACCAGGAGATCCGTAAATGTTTCAAAAACTTCAAAGAATGGGATGATTCGTTCGTCATTTCAAGCAGATATGTCTGGCTAAAGATAGAAGGTGTTCCATTACAAGCTTGGAACCCAAGTACTTTTATCGAAGTCGGGAGACTATGGGGTGAAGTCGTAGTCATAGATCCTTGTCACGAAACTCGTCAGGATATATCTTTTGGATGCATTTGTATTAAAACTGAAGTGTTGGATGTAATCAATGAAACAGTAGAAGTTAAAATCGGGTCAAAAATATTCAAAATCCGCGTAAAGGAGATTGAAGGAAGACTGTTTAATCCATTATCAAGACAACAAATGCCAAACAAAGAAGAAACGAGTGAAAACAGTGACTCTGATTTGCAGGAGGAAGATAGCGACGGTGACCTCTTCAACTCATCGGATGACGATTCACCGGAAAATAACGCCGAACAGGAAATCCGGGAAGGTGAGGATGAGTCGGTAGTCCAAGAAACATGCAGGGGAACTTCGTGTAACGTGAGCACATGCAACCACAATGATGTAACTCCTTGGGTATCGAAAAAGGTGGATGAAACTGAATATTCAAAAAATCAGAATACGCAACAAATCGATGCTCCATTAAAAAATCACACGGGTAATCCCGGCCCAAAGGAAGGTATAGACGAAGTGGCCATAATTAGCCCAATAATTGTGGAAGAGCAAGCCCAAATTGAGAAAACCCAGTTAGCGGAAGAAGAAGCAAACGTCAAAGAAACCCATCTCTTTAGTAGGGGTATTTCTGGAAAACTAAAAGAACTTCTCTCAAGAAACACCCCTTTGCAAAAAAAATTAAAAGACGAAGAGGATGAAATCAGTTCTGTTCGCAGATCCAGAGGTGAGAGACAAAATTGCGAAAAAAATAATAGCATCACCTGGTCTCAATCGGAACCAAGAATTACAAGAACTCAAACAAGAAGAAACTTGGAAAGCGGTAGGAGAATCACAAGGGCAAGTTCGAGAATCTCATCTTCCTCAGAAGACTCTCTTCTGAGTAAAAACGTGAGCCACCGGATTGAAGAAATCGGTGAAAGCTGCGGATTTCGAAAGGCTAAAGTAGGGAAAAGAGCTATAAATAAGGTTTGCAAAAATGGTGCTGCTTCAGGTAATCCATGAATCTTTTAACTCTAAATATAAACGGATTGGGAATAGGTGATTTCAAATCAAAGTGGGTCTCAAATCTAATAAAAAAACATGAAATTGCTCTAGTCGGCTTACAAGAAACTAAAAGAAGAAACTTTTCTGATTTAATGGTGAAAAAAATATGGGGGAGTATGGATTTCAATTTCGCTTGCTCTAATTCCCTGGGTCAAGGCGGAGGGCTGATTATCATCTGGAACAAAAATCTATTCCATGTAGAGAAGAGTATATGTAGAGAGGACTGTATTATCCTGCAGGGTACATGGATTGAAAACGACCACAAAGTCTGTTTCATAAACATCTATGCCAGCCAGTGTCCTGTGAAAAGGAGAGAGTTATGGCAGGTCGTCTCTGAGATAGTGGAAGAGTGGAACGGAGCGGTTGTTCTCCTAGGTGATTTCAATGAGGTGCGCAATGCTACAGAGAGAATGGGGTCAATTACAAACGAGAGAACTTCCAAAACTTTTAATGATTTTATTGCCGATAACAATTTGATTGACGTGAAGATTGGCGGAACTGTTTTTACTTGGATCAAAGGCGGAGGGACAAAGATGTCTAAACTAGATCGGTTTCTGATTACGGATAAGTTTGGAGACTATTGGCCCGATACTGAAGCATTTTCCCTCTTTTGGTTAAAGACTTTAGACCAATCAGCTTGGTATCCAGCGTGTATAAAATTTTATCTAAGATGCTTGCAAACCGATTGAAGACACTTCTCCACAAAATCATTCATAAGACCCAATCTGCCTTTGTGAGAGAACGACAGATCTTAGATGGGCCCCTAATTGTCAACGAGGTGCTAGACTGGGCTAAACTGAAGAAAAAAACGATGTTCATATTCAAAACGGACATCGCAAAAGCCTATGATTCGGTTTCATGGAAATATCTGGATTCGATGCTTGAGCAAAAAGGATTTGGCCAGAAGTGGAGATCGTGGATTCAGGAATGCTTAAGATCCGGGACCTCTTCGGTGTTAGTGAACGGAAGCCCTACCGACGACTTTGCACTCTATCGCGGGCTTCGTCAAGCCGACCCTATGGCACCCTTTCTTTTCACGCTTGTCATGGAAGGGTTACACTCGGCAATTTCGAGAGCAGCATCTAATAATTCTTACAAGGGAGTGGCGGTGGGAGAGGACAACATTAATCTAACCCATCTTTTTTTTGCAGATGATTCAATCTACTTTGGCGAATGGTCAGTGGAGAACATCCTGAACCTAGTCCGAATATTGTTTATTTTTCAAAAGGCGGCTGGTTTGCGGGTAAATCTGGATAAAAGCTCGTTATATGGTATAGGCGTTGACAACAATATGGTGGAGAATATGGCCATGGTTATCGGATGCAAGGCGGACAACATGCCGGCTACTTTCCTTGGAATCCCCATTGGTCTAAATATGGGTGTGAAAAAAGCTTGGAGACACCTGGTTGAAAATTTCAAGAAGAAGCTTAAGAAATGGAAGATTAGAACGCTATCAATAGGCGGTAGACATACAATTTGTACTAACGTCCTCGGTAGCCTTGGAACTTTTATTTTTTCTCTTTATAAAGCTCCCAAATGTGTTGTAAAAATTCTAGAAGGCTTGAGACGTGATTTTTTCTGGGGAACCGACGACTTATGCAAAAAAATTCCCTGGGTGAGGTGGGACCAAATTCTTTTAGATCGAGAACACGGAGGCCTAGGTATCGGATCACTTGAAGACTTGAATAAAGCATTGCTTGCCAAATGGTATTGGCGTTATAGGAGAGAAGAAGGAGCTCTATGGGTTCAAGTGATAGATAGTATACACGGAAAATCGATTGATTGGGAAGGCGAAAACACGATCAAGATTGGGAAAACCTGGAAGAGTATAGTGGCCCAATGGAAAAAACTGAACAAGTACAACCTTGATCCGAGACAACTTATTTGTAAAAAAACTGGGGGACGGCAACGATACAATGTTTTGGGACGACTGGTGGATAAGCGACAAACCCTTGAAGCTTCTTTTCCCTCGCCTGTATAAACTGGAGCGCAACAAGTCGGTGAAAGTTAAAGATATGATCAGCGAAAATGAAGGACTACAGAGATGGCGTTCAAACATTAGAGACGGCCGAACAAAGGAGGAGCTACAAAATCTTACAAACCTGATTTCTAATCATACTTTTTTAGATAAGAGACTTTTGGTGGTGTCCTGCAGGTCCAAAGAAGTATTATACAGTGGCATGGCTAAGGATCAAAATCATGCAAGCACGTCAAATTCAACCATGCGCTAACAGATGGTGTAAATGGGTTCCTAAGAAATGCAACATCCTAATGTGGAGAGCTTTCAATCAAAGAATCGCAGTTAAAGAAGCTTTGATCAGAAAAGGGTGCAGGATTGATTCTGCGCAATGTGACGTCTGTAAAGACAAGGATGAAACCGCGTTTCACGCTTTGATCAACTGTCCAAGAAGCAACAGGTTGTGGGATTTGATTTTTGAGTGGTGGAAAATTCGAAGAAGCCGCCAACCAACCAGAACTCAGACTCCTTGCTACAATGGTTCGATGATCAGACAACCGTTTTCAAAAACAAAATGGAAAAAACGATGTTCACTGTGGTAGCTTTTGCAACTTGTTCAAACATCTGGCTTGAGAGAAATGAAGTTACTTTTCATAACAGGAGTAGAGGTGCGGAGGAAATTTTCCTTAGAATTCAAAAGGAGGCTTTCGTTTGGATCGATTGTAGGTCGTGCAAATTTAGTTTAGATAGGCGATCTTGGCTTTTGACGCCTAATGTAGCTTATAAACCCATGTAATTTCTGGTTTGGCTTGTTCCAGTTTCTTGCTGGGGCTTAGCCTGTTTAATCCTAGTTGCCTTTCAAAAAAAAAAAAAAAAAAAAAAAAAAAACATATATATATATATATATATATATATATATATATATATATATATATATATATATGTATATATATATATATATATATATATATATATATATATATATGTATCTATATGTATATATATATATATATATATATATATATATATATATATATATATATATATAGATATATATATATATATATATATATATATATATATGTATGTATGTATGTATGTATGTATGTATATATATATA
>JAKNSD010000182.1:0-60989 GCA_023525715.1 Cichorium intybus
ATGCATATATGCATTTATACACATATGCAACTAAATGTCCAAAAATGATACCTTTTCCATCATTATCTAATCTGGAAACTATGAGATGTCCATAGGAGTCAACACTTCCTAATATTAAGTAGTCATCGCCTGCAAATGTGGCATCATAAAATATGAATAAATATAACACACAACGATCCATAATTAAATTCTTTTAAGAACATGACTCATAGTGACCGAAAGGACAATATGATGATGTGCTAGTAGTTTTGCTTGTGAAGGGTAAATGAAATAAGATAACTCCATAGCAATCAAAATCAAAAAATACTATGCATTTGACTGCATATACGTACATACTATGTAGTTAATCGCGCCGGTATAGCGCCGGTATAGCAGTTCGCGGTGGTCAGCATAATCGCGATTCAGTTTAGCGGTGGAAAATAGCGGTACCGGTATAGCGCCGGTATACCGCCGCGATTTACCGCGATTTACCGCTATTATCCGGGTGGAGGAAAAAAATTTTTTTTTTGATACTTTGACATTTTCTATATTAGAATGTTATATTATGTGACTTATTTCTTAAATTAAGCATTATGTGATGTTTTTTGAATGACTTTTATGATATTAATTCTACTAGTAATAGTCTAATATATAAATTCTACATATTACTAAAAAACCGCTATATCACCGCTATACCACCGCGAGAACCGCAAAATTAAATATCGGTAGGTTACCGCGATTACGGTTTTGACCGCGATAACTGTATAGCGTACATACAGAAACGACCAAATGCATCTCCTTGGTGGTGGTCCGATTGTGATCATAGAATCAAAATAAAACCACATACTGCTTGTATACCATATCAGAAAATCAAAATATATATACCATATCAGAAAAATCACATACAAGCAGTCAAACGACCATATCAAAAAATCAAAACGGATCACCACCGAGGAGATGCATTTGACAGCTTGTATACCATATCAGAAAAATCCATAGCAATCAAAATCAAAAAACTAGACTTCAACACCCAAAGGTCAAAAAATCAGAAAATCGAACTCATACCTGAAACCTGAGGAGATGGTCGCGATGGGAAGAATACGACGATTCAGCAAATTAGATGGAGTTAAAGATGGCAGCTTCATGTTTCAATCCTTGAGAAAAGCGACGGCGGCGGCGTTGGAGAACGGGGTAGGGGCGTCAGACGGAGGCGATGCAGGAGGACCCAGGGACTGTAGACGGCGGCGGCGATGGTGCAGGAGGCATGGGAGGAATACGACGGCCAATGAGGAGGAAGAAACTCCGGCGAAGGCATGAGAGGAAGACGACGGCCAAGAAGGAGGAAGAAACTCCGACGAAGGTGGATTTCATTTAGGGTTTTTGGAGACAGAGAATGGGAGCATGTGGATTTCGTTTAGGGTTTTTGCAACCAGATGCGGTGTATCGATTTTTCAGTGGCAAAAAGGATGGTGAAATCGTCAATGAGGGCAGGGAGGCGGTGTATCGAGGGTTGACGGTAGGTGTATAGAGATTCCGTGAAGGGGAACAAAAGCCATCGCCGATTGAGAGAAGGGAATCGGTTGAAGGAGAGAGAGGGATGAACTGCGAGATTTGAGGATACGCAAAGAAAGAGAGTTGGAGAGAGAGACCGATCAAGAGGGAGAAATAAATGGGTTGTGATTTGTTTCCTATTTCATTTGTATTTTAGTTCCTAGAGTACCCCTAATTTTGAGGTTTAAAAGTCAAATATACCATTAAAACTATCAGAAATTACAAAAACTGCCACCTTGCATCTTACCCCTTGATTTTTCTGATCTAATGGTCCAGATTTGGTTCTCAAGATCTCATGAATATTTGAGTTCTTAATAGAACCTAATTCTATATATATATATATATATATATATATATATATATATATATATATATATATATATATATATATATATATATATATATATATATATATATATATATATATATATATATATATATATATATATAAACCCTAAAAAGACAAATAAAACATAAACTAAACGACATCTCCTAACCATAAAGGTGGGCTAGTTCCCATTTGCTAGCAATAACTGCATTCAGTAGACCTCCTGTTAAATTATCATGGGGTGAAGAAAAAAGAGCAAAATTATTTTCAAATCGTCTGGCTTTGATCGTTTCTAGATCTTGCTCATGGACCATTAATTTCCTCTTCGTTTTCTCCTCTAGTATTCCTTTCTTCCGAGCATGGTAGTCCATCTTCAATTGCACTTCTAGCTGATTATTTTCGGCGAGAAAGAGATATTTTTTCCACAATAGTTCTCATTTCCTCTTGCACTGATGAAGATTCAACCACATTCTTCCCTTATCTTTGTCAGGATTGTGTTGATGGTTGTGGCACATCTTCATTGAAGTCATCACCATCGACATCATGAGTTGAATAATGTGCATTGGAATTGGACGTCGCGTAATTGTTGGACTCCGACGTCTTGCTACGTTTAGAGGATTGATGTACATGATTCATGCCCATTTCCTTGACTGTGAACCATTTGGGATGATCTTTCAACACTTCCCATCCCCTAGATATGCAATCCCGCCTCGGGAGATTTTCCTATACTCACTTTTCGTTGCCTTCAAAACATCAACATTCTTCTCCCGTTGGCACGCACATTGCATTTATTGTTGTAAATGCAGTTGAACTTGTTCACATTCTTTTGCAAGTCCTTTTACTTGGAGTTAACTTGATGCCTAACCCGATCTGTCCTACGAAGTTGCTTGTTGAAATTTGCCAACACGTCCTCCCATAAGGACTCGTGGCGTTGATGGTTGCCGCGTTCTTCATCCTCAGACACACTAATGTATGCCTTCACTAAGGCGACTTCCTCTTTCTCACTCCATAGACGATGTCTCAACCGTGTGATGAAAGTTCGTTTCAGGGAGGTTGGAGGGGGTGTTCTTGTGCTTCTTGGATTTTTTTGTCTGAGTCGGTACATGGGGTTTTAGAGAGGGGTAGGGTTTCTTTGCTTAATTCCTCGTCTTGGTTATGAAAATGAGATGTGTCTGGGATGTAAAATTGAAAGGGGTTCAACTAGCAGGGACTTTGTTGGAACTGGCTGGGACTTTGTTGGAATTGGACAAGACTTTGTTGGAGTTGTGGAACTTTCCTGTACTACTAGGGAAATTGGGTGAATTTTTGTTGGACCAATATTTGTTGGGAATGGGGATATTGTTGGTATTGTTGATAATACGATGATGGAGTGAAGGAACATGACATCGTCGCAGTCGTCGATGTGGTCAAAAATACTAGATTAATACCTTACAGCACACTAGCTAGTGGAAGTAAGAGTCGAACCGTAGAGTCAGTGTCACACCCCCAAACCGTAATGGCGGAAACATTCGAGGGTGGATGACTTCATGAACAATATCATAACAAAGTTGAATAATAGTGATTCCAAGCAAACAACCATCATTAAATAATTGCAAATGTTACATAGTTTAACTGTTGCATGTTTCAAATACAATTATAATGATATCAAAAATAGGCAAAATGACGTCGTAACGTCCCTTCTTGTAGCGCTTGATTTACCTTATCAGTTTCCTGAGAATACAAGTAGTTTGAAAGAGTGTCAACAATTAAGTTGGTGAGTTCATAAGATTTTGCGTAAGGATGTCCTTTGTTTGTAAGCGATAGTTTTGAAAACCAAGAAAATCCAATATTTTCTCATAAAAATGTCCAAGTCTTTAAATCACAAAGACTAAAATGTAGTATGTAAACTGTAGTGTAGATTCCTTAGAAATGTATGTTTCCACGTAAACAATTTTATGAAAATATTAAGTTGATTATTTTCCCCATGTGAGATACCCTATAACCATACTGTGACTAGTTGGCCTGCTGCGACGTTCTTCAGGCGTCGGAATGTGAGACATTTGGACACCTCAGACCTGCCGGTCTAGCTGTAGCTAGCAGCTCAGGTGCGGGGTTGTCAAGCCCGTATAGATCTATACTCAAATATCGCGCTCTCTTACCGAGACTCTGGTTATAAAAATTCAGGATTTATAGTAGGTACTTATAAAAGTACTGTGAAGATTCATCTCACAAAAATGTATGTATTCCAATCAACTTGTGTACGTAAAATTTGTATATAGTAACTCTTGTAATCATCCATTATCATTTTTCCAATGATAATATAGTAATGTTTGATAATTATATAATTTTATATAATTATTTTGTCATGTTCAAACGTCATAATAACTTTGTGTTCATAAACTATTCCAATAATAGTCTATTTTTAGTATTCCGTCGTAATAATCATATTTTTGCGTGAATAATAACAGCTTAACTTATTCAAATGATTACAAATATCATCTTTTAAGATATTTCTCACAAAAATGGTGTAATAACTTGGTTATAATCATTTTTGCTAGAAAATAGTACTTTCGTCTATAAAAACGTAGTTTTTACTAGTCTTTGTTTTTATAACGTTTTTATCCAAGATCTAGTCTTATGAACCTTTCCTAGTCTTATTTATCATTTGGTGCTTGGTCAAATGAACCTTTCCTAGTCTTATTTTGTTAGGTTTAAGGTGGATTTCTTTAGTATTATTTTAATTATAGCATCCTAGATTGTGAATAGTATCAAGAATCATGGTGTGATGGCTTGGTGGCTTGGACCATGGATGGCAGCCGATGGGGGTGGGGTAGGGGGGTGGGGTAGGTTAGTTTTTATAAAAATAGCAATATACTTATAAAAATAGGTGATTTTTATAAAATCGTAAGCCGTTTTAGTGAAATTTTGTGAGTTTTTGACGAAACAAACTTCTAAATAATTATTTTGTATAAAAAATTGTCAAACATTTATTTTGATTGAATTATAACTCATTGGATGTCGAAATACGCGTTTAAGCGCAGTATTCTTCCGATTTCGCGATTTTTGGCATTTTACCGGAAATCGAATTTGGCTTTGAAATTAAATACTAGATATTATTACGTTCCATATTATATGAATTGTTATTTCATATTTGATGTTTAAGGCACTACATTTTGTATTTTGAGTTCAAACCCTGTGTACATTTATCCGTTCACAGCGGTTTAATCGTTGTAACTTCCACATACGAACTCCGTTTTCGACGTTCTATAGATCGACAGGTTCGTATTTACGAGTAGATCGTTTTATGGATATTATTATTCTCAAAATAATAATTGTATGATTATCGAATTTTTACGCTACAGTAGTTTGCTATCCGTATTTTCGACTTTTAATCGATAATTGTTTTGACTTAGCATACGTAGTATTATAATATTTAATAATTCATCGCAAAAGTTATGGAAAATAACTTTTCAACATATAGATTAACGTACGCTTTGCTTGACTACAGTTGACTTTCGTTGACCAAAATTTACAATTGTCACATCATCTACCCGTTAGAGAGAATTTCGTCCCGAAATTTAGCTCTTGAGTGGATCCTCAAGGGTTTGGGAAGAGATGTGTATACTTCTGCTTCATTTGGTCCTCACGTTCCCAAGTAAATTCTGGTCCACGCTTGGCGCTCCAGCGGACTTTCACTATTGGTATGCGGCTATGTTTCGTTCTCTTGATCTCTCTGTCCATGATCTCTACGGGTTCTTCCACGGAATGAAGGTTCTCGTTCACCTCGATCTCGTCGAGTGGAATGACAAGGGTTTCATCGGACAGGCATTTCTTTAAGTTGGATACGTGAAAGGTGGGATGGACATTGCTGAGCTCCTGCGATAGTTGAAGTTTGTAGGCTACTGGGCCGATCCTAGCAAGGATCTCGAAGGGCCCAATGTATCTGGGGTTCAGTTTCCCCCGCTTTCCAAAACGTATCATTCCTTTCCATGGTGAGACCTTCAACAACACTCGATCGCCAACCTGGAATTCCAAAGGTTTGCGTCGTTTGTCGGCGTAACTCTTTTGTCGGTCACGAGATGCTTTCAATCGTTCACGGATCTGAACAATTTTCTCCGTCGTCTCTCGTATGATCTCCGGACCGGTGAGCGTGCTGTTAGGTACTTGACCTCTAGCTAATTGAGTATCACCTACTTCAGCCCAGCATAGAGGGGATCTGCACTTGCGTCCATATAAAGCTTCAAATGGGGAAACTTTGATGCTAGTGTGGTAGCTGTTGTTGTATGAAAACTCAATGAGTGGTAAGTGGGTGTCCCACGCCTTACCAAAGTCTATCACACAAGCTCTCAACATGTCTTCCAGCGTTTGAATGGTTCTTTCACTTTGCCCGTCTGTCTGTGGATGGTACGCTGTACTCATGTCGAGTCTGGTTCCCAAGGCTTTTTGCAATGATTGCCAAAATCATGAAGTAAATTGACTTTCTCGATCTGAGATAATCGAAATTGCCACACCATGGAATCGTACTATTTCTTTGATGTACGTCCTTGTAAGTTTTTCCATCTTGTCGGTCTCTTTGATTGGTAGGAAGTTAGCGGATTTGGTTAACCTATCGACGATTACCCATATGGGGTCTAGCCCACCGGTTGTCTTTGGTAGTTTGGTTATGAAGTCCATAGTTATCCGCTCCCACTTCCACTCGGGTATTTCTGGTTATTGTAGTAAACCCGAGGGCTTTTGGTATTCTACTTTAACTTTGGCACAAGTTAGGCACTTGCCCACGTAAGTAGCAATTTCTGCCTTCATGTTTGGCCACCAATACAGTTTCTTGAGGTCCAGGTACATCTTGTCGGACCCAGGGTGAATGGAGTATCTGGTCTTGTGAGCCTTATTCATGATAATGTCTCTGTATCCGCCGAATCTCGGGGTCCAAATTCGGTTCATGAGGTAACGAGCTCCGTCATCCTTAACTTCGAGGTTTTTATCCATCCCTCGCAAGGCTTCATTTGCGACATTCTCAGGTTTTAAGGCTTCTAGCTGCGCCTCCTTGATCTGAGTGGACAAATGAGAATGGATCGTTATCGATAGAGACTTTACTCGTCGACCCGAGTATTCTTTCCGACTAAGGGCATCTGCCACCACGTTGGCCTTTCCTGGGTGATAACGAATTTCGCATTCGTAATCACTTAGCAGCTCTACCCATCGTCGTTGTCTCATGTTGAGTTCTTTTTGGTTGAGGATATGCTGGAGACTCTTATGGTCGATGAAAACCGTACACTTAGTGCCGTACAGGTAGTGTCTCCAGATCTTCAATGCGAAAACTACTGCCCCCAACTCGAGGTCATGTGTAGTGTAGTTGACCTCGTGAGTTTTAAGTTGCCTTGAAGCGTAGGCAATGACTTTTCCTCTTTGCATAAGTACGCAACCCAGACCCTGGTTCGAGGCATCGCAATAGACCACAAAGTCTTCTGTTCCTTCTGGAAGGGACAGAATAGGAGCGCTGCACAAAGCCTTCTTTAAGGTCTGGAAAGCGGCGTCTTGTTTATCTTCCCACTTGAATGTTACACCCTTCTGTGTCAGGGCAGTAAGTGGCTTCGCAATCTTGGAGAACTTCTGTATGAATCTTCGGTAGTAGCCAGCAAGGCCCAAAAACTGGCGGATTTCTGTCGGAGTTCTTGGCGCTTCCCAGTTTTCGATGGCTTTGATTTTGGAGGGATCCACATGTATCCATTCCTTGCTGACTACGTGGCCCAGAAAGTCCACCTTTCGAATCCAAAACTCGCATTTTGAAAATTTCGCATACAACTTCTCTGCTCTTAATGTCTCCAAGACTTGCCGTAGGTGTTGACTATGTTCCTCCTTACTTCGTGAATAGATAAGTATGTCATCGATGAACACTATCACGAATTTATCTAGGTAAGGTCGGCATACGCGGTTCATCAGATACATAAACACTGCGGGCGCATTAGTCAATCCGAAGGGCATCACAACGAATTCGTAATGGCCGTAACGAGTTCTGAATGCCGTCTTAGGAACGTCTTCTTCTTGGACTCTGAGTTGGTGATATCCCGACCTTAGATCGATTTTTGAGAAGTAACTCGATCCTTAGAGTTGATCGAAAAGGTCGTCGATTCGGGGTAGCGGATACCGATTCTTGATAGTGAGCTTGTTCAATTCCCGATAGTCAATGCACATACGGAATGATCCATCCTTCTTCTTTACGAACAAGAACGGCGCTCCCCAAGGTGAGAAGCTCGGTCTGATGAACCCTTCACTTAGCAGTTCGTTTAGTTGGCTGGATAATTCTTGCATTTCTACTAGGGCTAATCGGTATGGCGCTTTTGCTACTGGAGTGGCTCCAGGGATCAAATCGATTCTGAACTCGACTTGTCGTGCGGGTGGTACTCCTGGAAGGTCTTCTGGGAATACGTCAGAAAAGTCACATACTTCTGGGATCTCTTTGATGCTCTTTACTTCTTTCTTCTCGTCAACAACGTGGGCTAGGAAGGCATGGTATCTTTTCTATAGGTACTTTCGGGCTTTGATGCAAGACACGATTCGGAGGCTGGTACTGGGTTTGTCACCATAGATAACAAGGGTCTTGTCATCCGGCAGATGAAGTCGGATTCCTCGTTCGTAACACATGATGTCGGCATGATGGGGAATTAGCCAATCCATACCAACAAACACGTCAAAGCTTCCTATTCTAACAGGCATTAAGTCGATTTGAAAGGAGTGATCGTCCAGAGTAAGTGTACAGCCTATGTATATGTCGTTTGTGCTTTCTGTTTTGCCATTTGCCATTTCTACCGTAAATTTTTCATTGAGTGGTTGAGGTTTTTGTTTTAGTAAGTTTTTAAACTCGTGGCTTACGAAGCTCCTCTCCGCACCGCTATCGAATAGAATATAAGCATATGAATTATTGACGAGGAACGTACCGGTAACCACGGTGGGATCCTCCACCGCTTCCGCGCGTCCCATGGCTAGGACTCTTCCATTTCTCCCAACGTTCTTTGTCTTCGGACAATCACGCTTGAAATGCCCCATCTCACCACAACCATAGCAAGCTTGACTCACCCCAGCATTAGAGGCTTGGGTGGCTTGTGGAACTGGTGCCCTGCAGAAACGGGCGGTATGACCCTTCTTGTTACAGTTCGAGCAGTGTATTTCTCTACAGGATCCAGTATGGTGGAAATTACACTTGTTGCACTTGGGTAGTGTCCCATTATATTGCCGGGTTGCTGTTGGGGTAGTCGGGACAGTGGCTGCACGGACTGCCACAATCTGTTGTCTCTTGGCACCTTCTTGGTTAGGCTGACCCCTCCCCCTGTTCCAGGGTTTTCTTTTGTGGTCCTTCTCTTTTGGTTGTTCAGTTTTAGGGGTCATGGTGCCTTGGCGAACCCCATGGTCGACTAATCGTTGGGCCAGTCGTTTGTGTTGGAATACGATAACATAAAACAAATGCAGCGGAAACAGAAATCTAAATCGTATTCAACCAGGATCACAGAATCATGCACACTTTTGTAACTGTAAAATCAAGAGGGTTCAAGACATACCTTTTAAATCTCAGATCTGATTTTGTTAGGATGACGAGAGCCCAAAGTAGAACTCCTCTAATGTAATCGCACCCAAGACAACGATCCAGCACCCGTTGATGTAGTATATACCTTTGCATGAAGTTTTAGCACGTAATACTTAGGGTTTTGAAAGAAATCGGCCGTATACCGAGGGGTGGGAGGAGAGTGACGAAAATTAGGATTTTTGCCAGGCTTACAACTCAGATTTAGGGTTGTATTTATAGTGCTCCTCATCCTTATCCCCTCCTTTGTGGATATTTCACTTTAGTCCTTTATCCTTATTAAGTTTCTAATTAATATACCATTACTTTTGTATATTAATAAACTTAACCATTAAGTTTCTAATTAATATACCTTTACTTTGGTATATTAATAAACTTAACCCCTCAAGTTTATTTTCGATCTCTTTTAGCTAAATCGTCTCTTGCATGTAACCCAAAAGGACCCTACTATTTATAATAATATTACCAACTTGTTATAACGATGGGCATATAACCAACAGTCTCCCACTTGCACTTGTTATAACAACTGTATGGTCTAATATTCCTTAACCTAGTAAGGTGTATGTAACGCCAAGACACTCTTTTTATGTAAATATAATAAAAAGGGTAAATTGGTCATTTTACCTTAGAAGGGTAATTTGGTCTTTTGGACAGAAAAGGACTTGTGTTGTAATAATATTTTGAGTCTTGGACTTAAAATGTTATAAAATCTGATTTTTGTCATAAACTTTGTTAGTTGTGGCAAAAGTATAAGAAATGAAAGTTTTATTGTAATAAAACTTGATTATTGTGGCCAAAGTTCAAAAGATGGAACTTAAGGACCAAATTTGTAAATTTTGGAAGTATAAATAGAGAGGTTGACTCTCTTCTTTGACTGGCCATTTGTGCAGCAACGGGAAGGGTTTTTGAGAGCAAAAACCTGGAAATCTTTGAAGCTTGAAGCAAGGAATTGGAATCATAGCTTGGAATTGGTGATTCCTAAGTTAAACAAGGTTAGTAAATTCACTTTCTAGCCAAGTTCTTGGATGTGTTCTTCACGGGACGAACTAGAAACTGTAATTTCAGTTATAGTCCAAGAAGCTTATATGATTTCTGATATCAAATTTGTTCTTAGTAGTAAGAACATATGTTAAAAACAGCAAAGTAGGTTGCTATTATTGAAAAATTGGAACTTTGCTCAAGAACCCTAGAATACATGTTTATATGATCCAGTGGATTATAATGAGTTCTAATGAGTTCCAAATGTTGTTAATGATGAGAATAATCAGTAGAAGTGATTAATTTTGAAGAATTTCGGTTTTTGGACCAAAATGTCAAAAACGGGAATTGTTAGAAAATGTTTGAAATCTATGATTTCCATGGCTAAAAACTTGTGTTAAATGAAAGGTTTTGGTCCTAGAACAAACCCCTATTGATTAAGTCATGTATTAAGGGCTTAATATGAGAAAATGGGATTTTGTCGCTTAAAAATCGGAGTTTCTGCACCTCTGCCCAGCGCTCGCGACTTGACCAGGTGGTCGCTCGCGACTCGAAGGACTGGGCGCGACGCGCCTTACACTTTGGGCGCGATGCGCCTCCAAGACAGGGAATCAGAAACGCTAACTTTTGTTTGGCTTGTCCGATTTAGCTCAAACTTGAACCGTAGGCTCGTTATGGTCTGAAAAGTTTGGGAAAATTTTTATATTGAGTTTTCGACCCCTCGGGGGCACTGTAGATCGATCCGAATGCCTCGGTGAATAGTAAAATTCATAAAAAGATAGTAAATGTAAAGTTTATTATCTAGGCATTGTTTATAATGGTATTGTATAGGACTCTTGTGTAGTAGAGTCAACTGAAATGGTTATTAACCTATTATTATTTGGTATATAAATGAATATATAGGTATGAGACAAAATGGTTGTGGTGCACGCAAAGGCAAGAAACAACCGGGATTTAAACGCAGCTAGTATACAGGTGAGTAATCTCACTGATATCATATATGATATATGATGATTGAACTGTTACAGGTTGAAACGGCTTCGAGGGACGAAAATGACAAGTGTAAAAATATATGTAAAAGACAAGACCAGATAAGCCGTGAGTCATTGCGATGACAAGAACGGAGCTGTGAGTCAATATATATATATATATATATATATATATATATATATATATATATATATATATATATATATATATATATATATATATATATATATATATATATATATATATATATATATATATATATATATATATATATATATATATATATAATCTGTGATATGACAATACCAGATAAGCCGTGAGTCATTGCGATGAAAAGAACGGAGCTGTGAGTCCACTTTAATTAGGCAAGACCGGATAAGCCGTGAGTCATTCTGATGACAAGAACGGAGCCGTGAGTCTACGCAAAAGCGGGACAACCTGTGAGCCATAAATGATTATAAAATGAAATGATATTGTTACAGGTACATGGTGCGGCCTTTTGGCTATGTTATCGGGTTATTAAACCCAGCTAGTGCGGCCGCGGGCTATGATTTAAATATTGATAATGTTTTGGTGCAGCTTATATAGCTATGACACAGGGTGCGGCTTAAATAGCCATGATATACAGAGCAGTCCATTGTGACTAAGAAACAGGGGACAGAAATGGTTAGACATGATTATATGTGCAAATAACTGACGTGACTTGATAATTGCAGGTTATCATGATTCAGCCTGTAAGGCTACAGATTAGGATGTGAAATCCTAGGAGATATGTGGTCAGCCAGTATGGCTAGGAGTTTGGATTTGATATCCAGACAGATATATAATTGTATTTTTATACATGTTATTTGCAGAAATGATTACTCACTGAGCTTTGTAGCTCATACCGTTTGTTAAATGTCCTGCAGGTTAGCATAACCCTGGTAAGGGTAAGGATAAAGTCCGTGACTCAAGGAGAGGACTTGTAGATGCTGTCAGTAGCAGCCCGGCTTATAAGGAGGTTATTATATTTGTATACTCCTTGATACGCTTGTACCCGTTTTTATTAAAATATACCCCTTTGTTTATGGTTTTAAGTACTAAAACCTATGTTTTAAATGAAAATTTTTCAGGGGTGTTTTTGTTTTAAAAGCCGGGTGTTACAAGTTGGTATCAAAGCCGTGGCTTAAGGGAACTAGGTGTCTATAGAGTAGATTCCTGGACTTAAACCTTGAGATAGTAGACACGATGTATAGTTAGGTGTATATAAATTGTTATTATACATATATAACCTAACTGGTGCTGACTTCTAACGTAAAAGAAGTACGAGCAGTGAATCCTATTTGGAGGAATTTAGGGCGTGGAGCTTTAAGAAGTAGACCAGCCCGTTTTCAAGGCTCCATTGAACGAGGGGCACAGAGATAAGTAGCAAAAAATCCACATGATAAGCAACAGTAGTTGCTGTGGTCAGAAAAAGAAATTTGGGTGCTCACCCTAATTGATATCAAGGTGAAAGAAGAGTAGCTGAGACTACAAGAAAAAGCAGAAAACGATTAGTGGACGCTTCAGGAGAAGTTACCACAGACTGGGTCCAACCTTAAAGGGAAGGGACCAAAACAGAGCAACCATGTATTGTGAGAAGTGTAGGAAAAGCATTCAGATAATTGTAGAGTAGAGACTCTACCGTTGAAATTGCTGAAATTGCAGAAAGTAGGAGCATATTGCTCGAGTCTGTTGGATGGAACGGAAGTGTGTCTAGTGCAGAGCTATAGAACACTTTCCTAAGAAATACTCACATGCTAAATGTGGAGTAACGGGTGATGAACCCAGGAAAGAACGGGGGAGGAAAGAAAGAAGAAACGAATGGTCGAAAAGGACCAGTGGTACCATGAGCATTCCATCAGATTGTAGAAGGAGCTCGTGAGGAGACTGATATGATCTCCGATATAATAGTTTTGAATATAACCCCGTATATGTTATATATGATCCATGAAGCTATGTTGTGGATCGGTGACTTTGATGTCTTGTCTGAATATTTCATCAACGATTATGGATGAAATTTTGGAACTGGCTATAGCAAATAGCAAATATGTTCAAGATATTGAACACTTGGAAGGTAGTCTGCCTAGGATTTACGGGACCATTTTTCCCTATAAATCTAGAGTCGATGACTACCGCCTGAGGAATCTAACTGAAATTCGTAGTTCCTTGGATTGGCGGTTTATTATAGGAGAGTTGTAGAAAACTGCTCCTCGATTGCTGTTTAGCTGACTAAAGTTGATTAAGCAAAGTGAAAAGTCTGAGTGGTAAGAAAGACCACATGTAACTTTTCAAAGGTTGAAACAAACCTTGTGTGAAACTCCGGTGTTAGCATTATCGCTAAGCGGAGAAGATAAAATTGTTTTATAGAAATGCATCCAGAGTTGATTTTGGATACATGATATTGCAGTAGCAATTATGACTTTGACATTTAAGCTTTGGAGACACTACTTATACGGTGTAAAGCTTACTGTTTATATGGATCATAAAAGTTGAAGTACTTAATTGATCAAAAAAGAAGCTAAAAATGAGATAGCAAAGATAGATGGGTTACTTAAAGATTTCGGAAATGGAATCTTGTACCATCTCGGTAAAGCAAATGTGGCTATAGATGCCTTGAATTGAAAAGAGTATCTTTTGAAAGATACAACCACATGCATGAGTGTGGCGAATTGATTACCTGAGTTAATTCGGGTAGCACAAGAAGAAGTGTGCAAGTCTGAAAACGCGAAAAGTGAATGAATGATTAGCTATTGAAAGAAGCTAGTTAGAAACTCACTGCGATTTAAAACCCATGGTGGTTGTGTATGTGAGTTCCAAGCAAAGCGAGATATGAAAATTTACCCTTAAAAGATGTATATTTGGGTAGATATGCAGTATGCCCGGGGCAATACCAAACTGTATAGGGTGATATAACCTATGTATTGGTGGCCGGGGCTAAAGAAAGACATTGAAAGATATGTGAAAGGTGTTTGACTTGTGTAAAAGTAAAGCCAAACCATCAGAAACATACGAAAATATTATAGACTTTGTAATAAAGTCTTTGCAAGTACCGCATGGGTATGACACCATATAGGTAATTGCAGATTGATTGATGAAATCAGTGTAGATTTATACTGACTAAGGAAGAATTTAGATTGAAAAGTAGTGAAAAACTACATAGAAGGATAAATGTGTCGACATGCGCTGCAGGTATCGACTGTATCGGATCGAGATACTAGAATTATTTGCTGAATTTAGCATTAATTCCTAGAATTAATAGTTCAAAAGTACTAGTAAGTACTGTATAAGACTTGCAGATTGATAAACAAGGTGAAATAATGATGCAGATTTTAGAAGATGTGCTCGAAATTTGCACAACAGACCTTAGTGGAAGATGAGAAGATCACCTATCTTTGGTAGAACCCGTAGATAATAATAGATTTTGTACCAGCATTTAGATGACTCATATAATGCATAGTATGGACTACCGTGTTACACGCCGATTTACTAGACTGAAGTTGGAGAGAAGCCGTTAGCTGGACCCGAGATTTTACCTCAAAGAGAAGAAAAGACTAGGCAAATACGAGAAAGTTTGAAAATGGCTAAGAAGCAGTAACGATAGTACATGAACCATAGAGTAAAACCGTTGAAATTCCAGATGAGGGATGACGGAGTAATCAAAATATCCCTTGGAAAGACTAAAAATTTATTTGGGACGAAAGGAAAGTTAAGTCCTCATCTATTGGACTTACCCATATGTCCCAAAGAGTAAGAATTGGGGTGTACCGATTGAAGTTTCTTGATGAACTTCAAGATATTTATAAAGTTTTCTATGGGTCTCATATTTTTGAGAACATAGACTGATAAATTTCAACAAATACCTCATGCTGAAATGAAGGTAGATAAGTAGTTATGGTACCTGGGACAACCGGAGGAATGTTCGATGAACAGTGATATAACCGCGAAATAAAAAGACTAGTATGGTTAAGCGCTTAGGCAATACCATAGAGGTTTCCATATGATATGGGAGACCGAAATTGTAATGAGAAAGAATTACCCTCGATTGTTTGTATGATTTCGGGGATGAAATCTTTTGAAGGAGGGGAGAATTTGTAACGCCAAGACACTCTTTTTATGTAAATATAATAAAAAGGGTAAATTGGTCATTTTACCTTAGAAGGGTAATTTGGTCTTTTGGACAGAAAAGGACTTGTGTTGTAATAATATTTTGAGTCTTGGACTTAAAATGTTATAAAATCTGATTTTTGTCATAAACTTTGTTAGTTGTGGCAAAAGTATAAGAAATGAAAGTTTTATTGTAATAAAACTTGATTATTGTGGCCAAAGTTCAAAAGATGGAACTTAAGGACCAAATTTGTAAATTTTGGAAGTATAAATAGAGAGGTTGATTCTCTTCTTTGACTGGCCATTTGTGCAGCAACGGGAAGGGTTTTTGAGAGCAAAAACCTGGAAATCTTTGAAGCTTGAAGCAAGGAATTGGAATCATAGCTTGGAATTGGTGATTCCTAAGTTAAACAATGTTAGTAAATTCACTTTCTAGCCAAGTTCTTGGATGTGTTCTTCACGGGACGAACTAGAAACTGTAATTTCAGTTATAGTCCAAGAAGCTTATATGATTTCTGATATCAAATTTGTTCTTAGTAGTAAGAACATATGTTAAAAACAGCAAAGTAGGTTGCTATTATTGAAAAATTGGAACTTTGCTCAAGAACCCTAGAATACATGTTTATATGATCTAGTGGATTATAATGAGTTCTAATGAGTTCCAAATGTTGTTAATGATGAGAATAATCAGTAGAAGTGATTAATTTTGAAGAATTTCGGTTTTTGGACCAAAATGTCAAAAACGGGAATTGTTAGAAAATGTTTGAAATCTATGATTTCCATGGCTAAAAACTTGTGGTAAATGAAAGGTTTTGGTCCTAGAACAAACCCCTATTGATTAAGTCATGTATTAAGGGCTTAATATGAGAAAATGGGATTTTGTAGCTTAAAAATCGGAGTTTCTGCACCTCTACCCAGCGCTCGCGACTTTACCAGGTGGTCGCTCGCGACTCGAAGGACTGGGCGCGACGCGCCTTACACTTTGGGCGCGATGCGCCTCCAAGACAGGGAATCAGAAACGCTAACTTTTGTTTGGCTTGTCCGATTTAGCTCAAACTTGAACTGTAGGCTCATTATGGTCTGAAAAGTTTGGGAAAATTTTTATATTGAGTTTTCGACCCCTCGGGGGCACTGTAGATCGATCCGAATGCCTCGGTGAATAGTAAAATTCATAAAAAGATAGTAAATGTAAAGTTTATTATCTAGGCATTGTTTATAATGGTATTGTATAGGACTCTTGTGTAGTAGAGTCAACTGAAATGGTTATTAACCTATTATTATTTGGTATATAAATGAATATATATGTATGGGACAAAATGGTTGTGGTGCACGCAAAGGCAAGAAACAACCGGGATTTAAACGCAGCTAGTATACAGGTGAGTAATCTCACTGATATCATATATGATATATGATGATTGAACTGTTACAGGTTGAAACGGCTTCGAGGGACGAAAATGACAAGTGTAAAAATATATGTAAAAGACAAGACCAGATAAGCCGTGAGTCATTGCGATGACAAGAACGGAGCTGTGAGTCAATACATATATATATATATATATATATATATATATATATATATATATATATATATATATATATATATATATATATATATATATATATATATATATATATATATATATATATATATATATATATATATATATATATATATATATATATATATATATATATATATATATATATATATATATATATATATATATATAATCTGTGATATGACAATACCAGATAAGCCGTGAGTCTGTTATAGACAAGAACGGAGCTGTGAGTCAGTAATGCGACAAGACCAGATAAGCCGTGAGTCATTGCGATGACAAGAACGGAGCTGTGAGTCCACTTTAATTAGGCAAGACCGGATAAGCCGTGAGTCATTGCGATGACAAGAACGGAGCCGTGAGTCTAGGCAAAAGCGGGACAACCTGTGAGCCATAAATGATTATAAAATGAAATGATATTGTTACAAGTACATGGTGCGGCCTTTTGGCTATGATATCGGGTTATTAAACCCAGCTGGTGCGGCCTGCGGGCTATGATTTAAATATTGATAATGTTTTGATGCAGCTTATATAGCTATGACATAGGGTGCGGCTTAAATAGCCATGATATACAGAGCAGTCCATTGTGACTAAGAAACAGGGGACAGAAATGGTTAGACATGATTATATGTGCAAATAACTGACGTGACTTGATAATTGCAGGTTATCATGATTCAGCCTGTAAGGCTATAGATTAGGATGTGAAATCCTAGGAGATATGTGGTCAGCCAGTATGGCTAGGAGTTTGGATTTGATATCCAGACAAATATATAATTGTATTTTTATACGTGTTATTTGCAGAAATGATTACTCACTGAGCTTTGTAGCTCATACCGTTTGTTAAATGTCCCTGCAGGTTAGCATAACCCTGGTAAGGGTAAGGATAAAGTCTGTTACTCAAGGAGAGGACTTGTAGATGCTGTCAGTAGCAGCCCGGCTTATAAGGAGGTTATTATATTTGTATACTCCTTGATACGCTTGTACCCGTTTTTATTAAAATATACCCCTTTGTTTATGGTTTTAAGTACTAAAACCTATGTTTTAAATGAAAATTTTTCAGGGGTGTTTTTGTTTTAAAAGCCGGGCGTTACAGTGTATGTCATCCTAGACAAATGCTGTGTTCATCTAATGAAACAGCCCTTAGGCAAGTGACAAATATTCCTTTGTTCTACAAGATATCAATATGAACGTCTGACATGGAATTCTGTCAGTCTCAAACATTCAAGATTATGTTTCCCGATAGAGATTTGTGATGACCACAACAAACTGCACTTATTGATTCTATATCAATTCAGTTCGAGTACGGCCGTACATTTGCTGTCAACACCAAATCATCGAGGGGCCCACGTATATCGCTTCTCCTGTTAGGGCAGAAGGAACAAATAAACTTTGACTACACGGATCTCGCCCACTCATCATGTCATATCTGGACATTCCCTGTATGGCTGCCAGTTACGGACAACGTTGGAGAAAACCAAGACATAACAGACTGCAGGACTAAGAATCAATGTATCTCCGCTTGAAGAATATAAGATATTACCATCTTAGAATTACTCGTGACACATTCCATGAAGTAATCTCTAAGTACAGGTTACTCCAATACTTAATCCCTATTAAGTACACATGAGAATTAGCGCATCTCTATGCTATGTCCATCTCTATGGAAAATTTACTAATTCCTCATGTCAGCCTTGAATCAATACTTACTCCCAAAAGTATGACCGACTGTGCACGTTTTGAATAATAAAATAATTATTTAGGAAGTCAATAAAACATGCAAAATTGGAACACAATGATAAACTGATGAAATGACTGCCTTCATGCATATATTAAGTTCTCCACATAATAATCTTCAAAACAAATAGAGTTTCACATTGCTTGAGTTCCAAACACAAATCAAACTAAATTAAATACACTTAAACCAACTCATTTGCAAATCTAATGCCCATCGACCTAGTATGAGAATCATGCTTGGCCTGAGATAACGGTTTAGTGAATGGATCAGCAAGATTATCTTCTGATGTAACTCTACTAATCGTGATGTCTCCTTCTTCAACGAGCCTCCGGATATAATGGTACTTCCGGTGTATATGCCGTGTGCGCTTGTGAGCTCTGGGTTCTTTCGCCAAGGCGACTGCACCCTCATTGTCACAGAAGATCTCAACTGGACCATCAATGCTAGGAACAACACCGAGATCCCTGATGAACTTCTTCATCCACATGGCTTCCTTTGCAGCTTCATTAACTGCAATATACTCAGCCTCCGTTGTCGAATCAGCTACTGTTTCTTGCTTGGTACTCTTCCAAGTTACTGCCCCACTATTCAGTAAGAACACGAATCCTGACTGCGAACAAGAGTCGTCTCTGTCGGTTTGGAAGCTATCATCACTATAACCACTTACAGTGAGTTCTTCCATGCCCCCATAGACCAAGAACACTTCCTTCGTCCTCCGAAGATACTTAAGAATGTTCTTGACTACGGTCCAATGATTTTCACCAGGATTGGCCTGATAACGACTCGTCATACTCAAGGCACAAGAGACGTCAGGCCTTGTACATAACATGGCATACATGATCGATCCCATTGCTGAAGCATATGGGATTCGACTCATTCTTTCTCGTTCATCACTAGAACTAGGACGAATCCTTTCTTGGAATCCTTTCTTGGAATTCTGCATCTTGAACCTTTTCAAGATTTTGTCTATGTATGTACTCTGGCTTAAACCAATGAGTCGCCTAGATCTATCTCTATAGATCTTTATACCAAGTATGTATGCTGCTTCTCCCAAGTCTTTCATAGCGAAACAATCCCCAAGCCAAGTTTTAACACTTTGCAACATTGGGACATTGTTTCCTATAAGCAGTATGTCATCAACATACAGCACAAGGAAGACAACAGCACTCCCACTAGCTCTGACATATACACATGGCTCATCTTCACTTCTCGAAAATTCAAACTCTTTGATTTTCTCATCGAAGAGAGATTCCAGCTGCGAGATGCTTGTTTGAGTCCATAAATCGACTTCACAAGTTTACACACTCTATTGGGATATTTGGACTGTACAAAACCCTCTGGTTGTGTCATATACACATCTTCTGAAAGTTTTCCGTTAAGGAAAGCGGTTTTTACATCCATTTGCCATATTTCGTAGTCATAAAAGGCTGCGATGGCAAACAATATCCTGATAGATTTAATCATTGCCACTGGTGAAAAAGTTTCCTCATAATCAATTCCTTGGGTTTGAGTATAACCCTTTGCCACCAGTCTGGCTTTATATGTGTGTACTTTTCCATCCATGTATGTCTTCTTCTTGAAGACCTATTTACACCCAACCGTTTTAAGACCAGGTGTTTGATCAACCAAGTTCCAAACTTGGTTATCATACATGGATTTCATCTTGCTCTCCATAGCCTCCTTCCATTTGGCAGCATCTGGCCTGCCATTGCTTCCTGATAGTTGGTAGGTTCATCGTCACCTACCATTGACTCATCACCTTCAGTAATATGTAAACCATAAAATTCAGGTGCATGACGTACTCTATCAGATCTCCGGACAGGAGGTGGAGGTATGTCAGATTCCCCAGCTGTACTTGGCTGAGGCTCAACAGGTTTTTCAACCTCTTATTGAGAGCTAGTTCCAACATCAGGTCCTTTATTGGTTGGTTCTTAAATCTCCTCAAGATCAATTTGGCTCCCACTGGCCTCTTGGTGTATCAGCTCCCTCTCTCGGAAGACTGCCCTTCGTGCAACAATCACCTTGTTTTCAGAAGGTTTGTAAAACAAATACCCAAAAGAACTAGCAGGGTAACCAATAAAGTAACACCTCTCTGATCTGGGTTCTAGTTTGTCGATGGCTTCACGACGGACGTAAGCCTCACAACCCCAGACTTTCAAATACGCTAATGAGGGTTTAGTCCCATTCCATATTTCAGAGGGTGTCTTGCTGACCTTCTTAGTTGGTACAAGGTTCAGGACTTTTGCTGCAGTCTCCAAGGCATAGCCCCAGAAACTGATTGGAAGCATAGCACGACTCATCATGGACCGAACCATATCAAGTAATGTTCGGTTCCTCCTCTCAGCTACACCATTATGTTGTGGTGTTCCGGGAGGAGTCAGCTGTGAAACAATTCCACAGTTCCCCAAATGATCGTAGAATTCTTGACTAAGATATTCTCCACCCCTGTCGGATCGGAGGATCTTAATCCTTTTGCCCCGTTGATTCTCTACTTCGTTCTGAAACCTTTTGAACACCTCGAAGGTTTCAGACTTATGTTTAATCAAATAAACATACCCATATCTGCTGAAGTCATCAGTAAATGTGACGAAGTACCTTTCTCCATGTCTTGTGGCTGATCTGAACGGTCCACACACATCAGTGTGTATGAGGTCCAACAGATCCTTGCCTCTTTCAAAGTTCCCTGTGAATGGTGCTTTTGTCATCTTGCCTAATAAACAAGACTCACATACATCATCAGACTTGAGGTCGAATGATTCCAAAATCCCATTCTTTTGGAGTTTGGCGATGCGTTTCTTGTTTATATGGCCAAGTTGACAATGCCATAGACAAGATTTATCCAATACACTTTTGGATGTATCTAAATCAACATTTAAGATTAAGCTATTATTTCTTCTAATGCTCACGATAGTTTCATAAATACCATTTGTAGGACATGCTTTAAAGTAAAGACAATCATTTTTGAAAACCAAAATATTTCCATTATCAAAACCAAAATCAAAACCGTCTCGATACAAAGCACTAAAAGAAATAATGTTTCTAGCCATTTCTGGCGAATAGCAACAATCTAATAAATTAATAGAAAATCCAGTAGAAAGCACGAGCTCGTAATCCCCAATCCTCTTGACAACAGCCGTATGTCTGTTGCCCATGATCAGGTCAAGCTCCCCATGCCTTAACTTCTTACTTCTTCTTAGTCCCTGCACATCAGAGCAAATGTGAGTACCACATCCTGTGTCTAGGACCCATGAATTAGTAGTAGAAGTATTATGGAGTTCTATCATGTATATACCTGAGGCACCAGACACTTTGGGCTTGATCTTCTTGATCTCCTCCAGGTATTTAGGGCAGGTTTGCTTCCAGTGTCCCTTTTCTCCGCAGTGGAAACAAATGGCCTCATCAGGGTTTGGTGTCGGCACTATCATAGAACCAGTCTTGCCTTTGTTGCTAGGGTTGGAGTTGGGGTTACCAACTTGACCCTTCCCTTTGCCTTTAGGCTTCTTGGCTTTCTTTTTCTTGATTGCCCCTTCCCTGATTGCCAATACCGGAGCCGTGGAGCTGGAGTTCTTAGATTTAGACATATTTGCCTCAGCAGTTTTTAGCATGCCGTGTAACTCCATTATGGTCTTTTCCAATCCCTTCATATTAAAATTCAGTGTGAACTGACTGAATATACTGCTCAGCGAGTGGAGGATGATATCCATAACCAATTGCTGAGCGATCGGAAATCCAAGTCGCTCCAATCTGTCAACGTACGCTTTCATCTTAAGCACGTGTGCACTGACAGCGGTTCCCTCCTGCTGCTTGCAATCTAGTAGGGAGATCATAGTGTCATATCGTTCCTGTCTAGCCTGCTCTTGGAACATTTCCTTGAGCTGGTCGGCCATGTCGAACGCCCCAGCGGTCTCGAAACTCTTTTGGAGTTCCGAAACCATGGTCGCCAACATGAGACAAGCAACCTCGTCTGACTGATCTTTATGCTTTTGCCAAGCATCCCTAACTGCTCTAGTTGCATCATCAGCTGGAGCCTCAGGAAGAGCTGTGTCCAGGACCCATTCTTTCTTATCATACCGGAGGGCGATCCGAAGGGAACGCATCCAGTCCAAGTAGTTGGATCCCGTCAGCTTATCCTTAGAGAAGAGTTGCATTAGTGAGATATTTGTAGCCGAATTCGAATTTGTATTTGCATTTAGAGCCATCTATATGAAAAGTAGATTTTAATTAGTTTGATTAATCCTTAAAAAATTAATTACCCAAAACAATAATTTTACTTAAGGCTAGAATCCATATTTCACTTCTGGTGGTGAAGAGGTATGTCGTAGTCACCCCCAAAAGTTATTTAGGTAGGCAATACTCTTTGCCAACTTCAATCTCTATGAAGCTTCTAGATCTTTCGGGATTCATTGAATCTAATCAATGGCATGTTTAGTCCCATCATGCTCATCCTCTCTCCCGTGACGGGTATGCCGCGGATCACGGGTTTGGATGGTAAATCGACCACGAAGGACCCACGTGACACCCGACCCATGATTCATGAGTTATCGCGAGTATCACATCATTTTGGCCGAGTCCAATCCGACGCGTTAGCTATAGCACTTCCCACGCCGGAAGGGCCCGGTTAAATGTGTGGTTCTTTGTGGGTAGCATGAGATTTACATTTTCATAAAACAGGATTTTGTTTCGTTTTTGTTAAAACATTTTAACCTTTTAATTGGCATAAGGGTCAATTTAAACTTTTAAAACCGGTTTGAAATTGCCAATTTGACTTTTGAAAAATCTATTAACTTTTAACAAATTTTTCTTACTTGTGTATTTTCAGTAATACTTTTATCTTGAAACACTGTTCTATCAAACCCTTTCGGTAACTCTATTCGATAAAATGTAACAGGCGGTGAGGGTGGTAACCAATGAATGCTATTTAAAAACCGACCTCATTAGGAATCAAAGAGACCTCCTTCAACCTTCTACACATTTAGAGTAGGTGAGCCTAGTCACGGTCTGACCAATGTTTTTTTTTTAAGTTATACATATAGATACAATTCTAATATATATATCATTTAAAATTTTAAGTATTCTTTGAAAATTATGTTTAACTATTAATTCTATTAAACACGCAAGGATGCAGTGTTAATAATTAATTTAAACAATCATCCATTAAATTTTGAAGCATTTTAAACTTTGTGTTTAGCTATTAATCCTATTGAGCATGCAAGTATTCTATGTCAATGATTAATCTAAACAATCATACAATATTAAAATCACCATTTTATAACAATAAATCTGATTTCAGAAAATAAAACATCACGACCGTCGCGACATGGATCACGAGAAAACGCGACGCGGTAATCAAAAGAAACCGATCATGACAAGAACGACGCGGCGCGGAACACTAGGAAACGCGACACGGCAAAACCCTAATGATCGTAACTTTAGAAAAACCCGCGACGCGATATTTCAAGTACCGCGGCACGGACGTCGATCAGATTCGATAAATCAGAAAAAAAAAACGATTTTTAACAATTTTAATCGAATCAAAACAGTACAAAATCATGATAAAGCTGCTCTGATACCACTGTTGGAATACGATAACATAAAACAAACGCAGCGGAAACAGAAATCTAAATCGTATTCAACCAGGATCACAGAATCATGCACACTTTTGTAACTGTAAAATCAAGAGGGTTCAAGACATACCTTTTAAATCTCAGATCTGATTTTGTTAGGATGACGAGAGCCCAAAGTAGAATTCCTCTAATGTAATCGCACCCAAGACAACGATCCAGCACCCGTTGATGTAGTATATACCTTTGCTTGAAGTTTTAGCACGTAATACTTAGGGTTTTGAAAGAAATCGGCCGTATACCGAGGGGTGGGAGGAGAGTGACGAAAATTAGGGTTTTTGCCAGGCTTACAACTCAGATTTAGGGTTGTATTTATAGTGCTCCTCATCCTTATCCCCTCCTTTGTGGATACTTCACTTTACTCCTTTATCCTTATTAAGTTTCTAATTAATATACCTTTACTTTGGTATATTAATAAACTTAACCATTAAGTTTCTAATTAATATACCTTTACTTTGGTATATTAATAAACTTAACCCCTCAAGTTTATTTTCGATCTCTTTTAGCTAAATCGTCTCTTGCGTGTAACCCAAAAGGACCCTACTATTTATAATAATATTACCAACTTGTTATAACGATGGGCATATAACCAACAGTTTGGCACTGTCGAAGGTGGCGGGGCTTGCCGCTTCTACGTTCCCCTGGATCTGAGGAGATAGCCCCTAGATGTAGCGTTCCACTTTCACAGATTCTGGCGTGACCATAGTAGGGCAGAGGGTTGCCAAGTCATTGAATCGGTTCGTGTAGGTGGTCAGATCTGAACCTTTCATGGTAAGGTTCCACAGCTCCTATTCTAGTTTTTGGATCTCCCCTCTGGGGCAGTACTCTTTCATCAGCATGGTCTTCAGTTCCTCCCAACTCATTGAGTTGGCCACAGGAAGTGTCAGGGCCTTAACATGACCCTTCCACCAGGACATGGCCGTCTCAGCACAGGTAGAAGCGGCGAATTTTACTTTAAATTCTTCGGGGCATGTAGAGATATCAAAGATTGATTCAGTCTTCTCAATCCATCTTGTGAGAGCAAGGACACCACCAGTACCGTGGAAAGCCACAGGTTTGCAATTAGCAAAGTCCTTGTACGTACATACTCGCGATTGGTTTGATGTTTCTCCATTTGTGGAGTCGTTGGTGCCATTTCTGCTTCCGTTTCCATTCGTCCCATTCGAGTTTATCTGAGCGATAACAGCTGCTACCGCAGCAGTAACAGCGGCTTGGAAAGTAGCTGAGTCCATCATGGGTGGCTCGGGTGTTTCGATCGGTGCGCGCCTAGCGTTTCTTCGACGGGGTGGCATATTTCTGCCACAAGGATTCAAGATTTGACGTTGGTTAGTTCTTGGTAAGGGTTATCAAACTACGGCGTTTCTATTACACGTTTATGTCGACTATGTAGTGATAGGGGTATAATAGGTGCATAAAGAGTCTAGATGTATGGTTCTATAGTATCACAAAATACTCGTATAGTATTTTTGTTTTATGTTTTGTTCTAGTGTTTTTCTTTGTACATGGTTCTTGGTAAGTCTTTAGAAGTTGTTATAATTAAGGTGATTTCTAAGGGGTATGAGAGGTATGTAAGAGAAAATTCTAAGTGTACGACTTCGTAGTATTCATAAAATACTCCTGTAGTATTTTAACTCTATGTTTAGTTATATAGTGTCTTAAAATACTCCCATAGTATTTTAACTTTATGTTTAGTTATTTGGTTATTGGTAAGTGTTCAGACTTGTTGTTCGCCACGACTATTTCTAAGTATACGTTAATCATATCTTGGACCAATACAGTTGATCAGGCTCTATTTATCCAAGATATAATTACCAAAACACTTAGGCCTATTCGTAGTGTTCAACTCATCTTACCACTTTTGTATGTTTTCGTTATGATATCATTCTAGTATGTATGTATGTACTTATACTTTTTATAAAAGTGATCGTTGTAATTTAAAAAGTATACTTGTACGAAAATGTTTTCGAGAGTTTTAGTCTCATTGTATTTATAGTTGTATATCTTTAAATGGATTGATATACTCAGTTCACTATAAACAATGCTCTGATACCAATCTGTCACACCCCCAAACCGTAATGGCGGAAACGTTCGAGGGTGGATGACTTCATGAACAATATCATAACAAAGTTGAATAATAGTGATTCCAAGGAAACCACCATCATTAAATAATTACAAATGTTACATAGTTTAACTGTTTCATGTTTCAAATACAATTATAATGATATCAAAAATAGGCAAAACGACGTCGTAACGTCCCTTCTTGTAGTGCTTGATTTACCTTATCAGTTTCCTGATAATACAAGTTGTTTGAAAGAGTGTCAACAATTAAGTTGGTGAGTTCATAAGATTTTGCGTAAGGATGTCCTTTGTTTGTAAGCGATAGTTTTGAAAACCAAGAAAATCCAATATTTTCTCATAAAAATGTCCAAGTCTTTAAATCCCAAAGACTAAAATGTAGTATGTAAACTGTAGTGTAGATTCCTTAGAAATGTATGTTTCCACGTAAACAATTTTATGAAAATATTAAGTTGATTATTTCCCCATGTGAGATACCCTATAACCATACTGTGACTAGTTGGCCTGCTGCGACGTTCTTCAGGCGTCGGAATGTAAGACATTTGGACATCTCAGACCTGTCGGTCTAGCTGTAGCTAGCAGCTCAGGTGCGGGGTTGTCAAGCCCGTATAGATCTATACTCAAATATCGCGCTCTCTTACCGAGACTCTGGTTATAAAAATTCAGGACTTATAGTAGTTACTTATAAAAGTACTATGAAGATTCATCTCACAAAAATGTATGTATTCCAATCAACTTGTGTACGTAAAATTTGTATATAGTAACTCTTGTAATCATCCATTATCATTTTTCCAATGATAATATAGTAATGTTTGATAATTATATAATTTTATATAATTATTTTGTCATGTTCAAACGTCATAATAACATTGTGTTCATAAACTATTCCAATAATAGTCTATTTTTAGTATTCTGTCGTAATAATCATATTTTTGCGTGAATAATAACAACGTAACTTATTCAAATGATTACAAATATCATCTTTTAAGGTATTTCTCACAAAAATGGTGTAATAACTCGGTTATAACCATTTTTGCTAGAAAATAGTACTTTCGTCTATAAAAACGTAGTTTTTACTAGTCTTTGTTTTTATAACGTTTTTATCCAAGATCTAGTATTTTTGTACACTTTATTAATAATTTTGGAACTTTTACACAACTTAATATGTCAAAGTGTCTATAAAACATGGATCTATAGTTCATGTCAAGATCATCTTTACACATTTTCTACTTTTTGTTTTTATAACATTTTATCCAAGATCTAGCATTTTTACACACTTTATTTATAGTTTGGAAACTTTTTACACTAACTAATATATCACAATGTTTACAATACATAGATCTAACCATATTTCATGTCAAAAACATTTTTTTACACAACAACTAGTTTTATAAATTTGTGTAAAACATCATTTATAGCATTTAAACTCATATAAACTTGAATAAAACAACATTTATAGTAATTAAACTTGTATTCTCCCCCAAAAATGTTAGAAAAGTTGAAAATGAGGGGTATGAACTCACCCTTGTAGCGTGCTTGGCTTAAAAACTAGGTATTTCTTGGAAGATCGGTGGTAGGAATGAAGATCCAAGCCTTGGAGCTCGGAGGACCCTTAGACAATGCTATTACCCAATGTTTTTTCATAGATGTTAGTGTGTGTAAATGGTGTAAAACTTGTGTAACATAGATTAGAATCAAAAGATGAAGGTGTCTTACCACTTGGACTTGCAAAAGAACTTGGAAATGGAGGTGTGTGATGGTGTTGGATGGTGGCGGATTGGAAGAGAATAATAGAGGGAGAGAGTCGAGAGTGAGGAAAGGGAGAGAAGAATGAGGTTGGTGCTTGGTCAAATGAACATTTCCTAGTCTTATTTTGTTAGGTTTAAGGTGGATTTCTTTAGTATTATTTTAATTATAGCATCCTAGATTGTGAATAGTATCAAGGATCATGGTGTGATGGCTTGGTGGCTTGGACCATGGATGGCTGCCGATGGGGGTGGGGTAGGTTAGTTTTTATAAAAATAGCAATATACTTATAAAAATAGGTGATTTTTATAAAATCGTAAGCCGTTTTAGTGAAATTTTGTGAGTTTTTGACGAAACAAAGTTCTAAATAATTATTTTGTATAAAAACATTGTCAAACATTTATTTTGATTGAATTATAACTCATTGGATGTCGAAATACGCGTTTAAGCGCAGTATTATTCCGATTTCACTATTTTTGGCATTTTACCAGAAATCGAATTTGGCTTTGAAATTAAATACTAGATATTATTACGTTCCATATTATATGAATTGTTATTTAATATTTGATGTTTAAGGCACCACATTTTGTATTTTGAGTTCAAACCCTGTGTACATTTATCCGTTCACAGCGGTTTAATCGTTGTAACTTCCACATACGAACTCCGTTTTCGACGTTCTATACATCCACAGGTTCGTATTTACGAGTAGATCGTTTTATGGATATTATTATTCTCAAAATAACAATTGTACGATTATCGAATCTTTACGCTACAGTAGTTTGCTATCCGTATTTTCGACTTTTAATCGATAATTGTTTTGACTTAGTATACGTAGTATTATAATATTTAATAATTCATCGCAAAAGTTATGGAAAATAACTTTTCAACATATAGATTAACGTACACTTCGCTTGACTGCAGTTGACTTTCGTTGACCAAAATTTACAATTGTCACAGTCAGTGGTTGAAATATGTGTCAAGAAATAACCGATGTATAGTGTCACTCTATAGATGGTGTTTGTCCATACATGCAACAAAATCAATAAACCGAAAATATCGAAAACACGAAACTATAACTATTCAACAAACTTGCATCCAACTTCCAATCAATCAAACCAAACCAAATCCGATCCGAGATATAACTCAAAAATCAGAAATCCTCCAACACAAACAATCGAGCAACGATAATAATCGTGAAACCGAAATCGAAACCGATCATAAAGATAACCAAATGATTACATTAAAAGTAAAACCACTCTGAAGCCGGATGTTTCTGACTTTGGGTCGATAATTCAGATCTACGCGATCAACGGGATTCTACAAACCAGAATCGTTGAACTCATGCGATAACAAATATCAAAAAGAAGAAATTAAACTAAAACTAGCAAGCTACCAACTACTGATCAATAAACTGCGAAAATATGAGTCGAAGAAGCCTGAGTTCCACTCAAAGGTCGGGTCTTCGCTCACAAATCACGAACCGGAGGCCTCTATTTATAGTTGAGAAAAATGTCTGGGCGCGTCGCGTGGAAGGCTTATCCACGGCGCGTCTTATCTCTAAGCCCCGTTTCTTCGCACTTTTGAATTCAAATTCTATCCGGTGTTACAGCTCACCGCGTCGCGCGTGTCCCCAAGGCCCGCGACGCGTGTGTTCCTTCGACTGGAAGTAGACTTCATCCAAACTTTTGCCATTTTGTACGCTTTTTACCCTGTATTTCATCTAATTCGCGCAACAAGCACTAGACACAAAACGTGAGTAATATAGCAGTTTAAGATTTATATTTTACTCAAAACAGTGCTCAACGACGACTAAAATACTTGATATTATTAGGTGTCGTCAGAACACTCGATCGGCCTTCATCTTGACAGTTATTTTTTTTAGATGAATCATATTTTTTGGATTCCCCTTGGCTAGAATCCATTTAAAAAAAAAGGTTTTTAAAAAATATTATGGAAACGGTTTGTAGAGAAATTAACAGAAAGAGTGAAGAATGTTTGATTTTTAAGAGGTATGGGATATTTATAGGTGTGGCGTGAATATATTTAGTAACTCCGGCGTGAATAGTAACTCGACAGGAATAGTAACTCCGGCGTGAATAGTAACTCCGGCGTGAATAGTACTCCGGCGTGAATAGTACCCGAAAATGCAGTAAGCGCTTACCTCGTGATGACGTCGACGATGATGTCGTGATGACGTCGTGAATAGTGTTTTCAAGCCCTATAAATAGAGGCCCAACTTCTTCATTTCAACCCACAACAAACACCAAACAACCTTACGATATCGAGGAGTGTTCTGGTGAGGAAAATAGGTCGGGAGGAGTTAGGAGCGAGCGGTAACTGGTAACGAGGTGCTCGGGAAGTGTTGGAAGAGCGGAACGGGAAACGTGCCAAGGCTTTGCGAAAACGCCAATCTTAAGTGAGTAATCGCTACTTTATTTCGTTAATAGTTTATAAAGTGTTAAACTATTATATGTGGAAGTTATATACTATTCGTAATTCCAAAAATAATACCGAGTGATTTACTTACGAGGATGGTGTCTAGGCCGATTACTTGGGATCTGGTTGTTGCATTTTCCGAAAGGCTAAAATACTGAAAGGATCCTGCCACCCCAACTAATCTTCTACCTGGCTATCCTTTACTTGATAAATCACGAGGTATCATGTTGGAATTATGGAAGGGTCTAGTGAAGCAACTATGGTATAGTTAAGGAGTAAAGAGTGATAAATGTCTTACGATGTTAACAGTTAAAGAGGGAATACGAAGCAGAGATAAACGCTGTAGTCGACTATAATCAGGTGAGTTTCTCACTACATTGTGTGGACGTTATATGTCCTTTACTGTATTTTTGTGTGCTTATAAGATGTTTATAAGATGTTGGTAAATAGTACCAAGTTGTGTGTATATTATTGATATTTATATATATATATATATATATATATATATATATATATATATATATATATATATATATATATATATATATATATATATATATATATATATATATATCTTTCCGTTATAATTATATGGGTTGGGTTATGGTGTGTGTGGGCTCGACGTACTGAGTAATATAGAGATACAAGCAAAAGACACTGAGCAGATACGCATGACTCGACGTACAGGGTATGTGCGGCTCTAAGTGCTGAGCAGGGGAATTAGATTTACTGAGCAGATACGTATAGGAGGTTATAATCCAATATACTGGATAGAGCAGATTATGTGACGTGTGGTTGTATTTTTCCTGTTAGTGGTAAAGTATGTGTAGCTGATATGCTGTGTAGTTGTTGGAACTCACTAAGCCGTGTGCTTATTCTTTCCCTTTTAAATTACCATTTCAGGTTGTACATGTGAAAATAACGGACAGGCATGACGGGTACACACTGATGCTACTTATGTGGAGATTTATGCGGTGAATTGATGTTTAAATGATTTCTAAATATCTTCAAAATGTTAATTATTGAATAAATTGATATTTATTTAAATGAAGATGTTTTATTAAAAACCGGGTGTTACAAGTTGGTATCAGAGCCAAGGCTTGAGTGAATCAGACTCACTTGATGGGTTTTGATCTCAAGCTTGAGAATTAAAAGTTTTCTTTGGAAATATTTTTACAAGAAATTATAAGTTGTTTTTCGAGTAAGGGGTTAAATGAATGTTGTTGCAAAGACGCAGTGTGTACCGTCAGCCGACGTCAGTGGGGAAAAGGTTAAGTGCTTAGTCTTTGTTGCTATTTCTGTAATATATGTGTGCTTAAATGCCATTAAAGTGTAGGCAGTAGGAACTAAATAGTCCTAGAATTTTTGAGTTGGCCAAGTTGCATGTTCCTTGATAAGTGATATCCATAAGGTAAATCCTTTTATGTGAAAAATTTTCTACGACTATGTTCGTAAAACAACCTGGGGTATAGGTGGTAGAATTATGGTGAGAAGTGAATTGGGGACTTCTGGACAAGTTCTAAAACGAACGAGGGTAGGTGTGGAAGATAGTAGTAGAGCTCCTATTATTGAAAGCACAGGATCCGCGTTCGAATTGGGAGTTGGTCATGAGCAATCCAATAACCTGAGGGTATAACTAATCAATGTGTATGCTGATAAGCTGTATTTATACTATCCAATCTATTGATTGGCAATCATAGAATTTATTAGGAATAATTGGGACGCTGGTTGGGGTACTCGAAAGATTTAGAATCTGGTGACGTTTCTTTTCTTAGTAGTTAATTAGTGAACAGTTGATGTGACTATGGTGGATGAGCTGTGTAAAAATGATACGTTAAGTCACTTTGTTACTAAGAAAAGCACAGATAGTGGATAAACTGTGTCGGTAGCTGGTTGAATATCTAGTTGATATTAGCTGTGCGGACGAATACATGAGTATTAAGTAGTGATAACCATGGATATGGTATCATATTGTGGGTGGAGATTTTGTAGTTGTATGTGGAGACTGAGCTGATATGAGTATTATTGGTGTCATGTGGTTGGTTGCAGAGCTGTGCAGTCGTATGTGTGTTAGCTGTTAAGCCTTTAGAGCGAAAAGCTGTTTATTCTGTGGGGCCACTTATATTTGTAGTTGAGACCACTTATTAGGTGGGGCTACTAGTATTGTGGTTAGGACCACTTATGCTATGGGGCTATTTGTACTTGTGGTTGGGACCACTTATTCCGTGGGGCCACTGGTAACTTGTAGTTGTGACCATTTATTCTGGGGGTTAATAGTACTTGTGGTTGTGACCACTTATTTAGTGGGGCCACATTTGGTAGGACCACATATGTGTTGTGGATCTTATGAGCAGTAATTATGGTGGGACTACATACAAATGTTGTGATGGCTTTATTGGCTGGCAGTTCTAACACACATACAGTTGGGTGTTTGGTGAATAACTGAGCTGTTGAGGTTGTGAAGAGCAGGGGTTGTGATATGATGTGGTAAACATCTGATTATACGATGCATAACAAGTACCTTGCATCCATGATGTCTGTATTGTGAGTGTATGAGATTACATAACGAGTACTTTGTAGTCTCAATAGGTTGGCCTAGTTGATTAGAGGTGGTTAATGTGCCAGTATTGTGGTAATACCCTTTGGATTTACTAATACAACCGTATTGTGTTGAAATAGAGAATGATTGAGTGGAATAATAAGTGTATGTCAACGTTGGAGATTCCGGGGACGGAATCTTATAAAGGGAGGGAGAACTTGTAACGACCGTTTTTCAAAAAAAAAATTGTGAATAGTAACTCCGGCATGAATAGTAACTCCAGCGTGAATAGTAACTCCAGCGTGAATAGTGTTTTCAAGCCCTATAAATAGAGGACCAACTTCTTCATTTCAACCCACAACAAACACCAAACAACCTTACGATATCGAGGAGTGTTCTGGTGAGGAAAATAGGTCGGGAGGAGTTAGGAGCGAGCGGTAGCTGGTAACGAGGTGTTCGGGAAGTGTTGGAAGAGCGGAACGGGAAACGTGCCAAGGCTTTGCGAAAACGCCAATCTTAAGTGAGTAATCGCTACTTTATTTCGTTAATAGTTTATAAAGTGTTAAACTATTATATGTGGAAGTTATATACTATTCGTAATTCCAAAAATAATACCGAGTGATTTACTTACGAGGATGGTGTCTAGGCCGATTACTTGGGATCTGGTTGTTGGATTTTCCGAAAGGCTAAAATACTGAAAGGATCCTGCCACCCCAACTAATCTTCTACATGGCTATCCTTTACTTGATAAATCACGAGGTATCATGTTGGAATTATGGAAGGGTCTAGTGAAGCAACTATGGTATAGTTAAGGAGTAAAGAGTGATAAATGTCTTACGATGTTAACAGTTAAAGAGGGAATACGAAGCAGAGATAAACGCTGTAGTCGACTATAATCAGGTGAGTTTCTCACTACATTGTGTGGACGTTATATGTCCTTTACTGTATTTTTGTGTGCTTATAAGATGTTTATAAGATGTTGGTAAATAGTACCAAGTTGTGTGTATATTATTGATATATATATATATATATATATATATATATATATATATATATATATATATATATATATATATATATATATATATATATATATATATATATATATATATATATATATATATATATATATATATATATATCTATATATATATATATATATATATATATATATATATATATATATATATATATATATATATATATATATATCTTTCCGTTATAATTATATGGGTTGGGTTATGGTGTGTGTGGGCTCGACGTACTGAGTAATATAGAGATACAAGCAAAAGACACTGAGCAGATACGCATGACTCGACGTACAGGGTATGTGCGGCTCTAAGTGCTGAGCAGGGGAATTAGATTTACTGAGCAGATACGTATAGGAGGTTATAATCCAATATACTAGATAGAGCAGATTATGTGACGTGTGGTTGTATTTTTCCTGTTAGGGGTAAAGTATGTGTAGCTGATATGCTGTGTAGTTGTTAGAACTCACTAAGCCGTGTGCTTATCCTTTCCCTTTTAAATTACCATTTCAGGTTGTACAGGTGAAAATGACGGACATGCATGACGGGTACACACTGATGCTACTTATGTGGAGATTTATGCGGTGAATTGATGTTTAAATGATTTCTAAATATCTTCAAAATGTTAATTATTGAATAAATTGATATTTATTTAAATGAAGATGTTTTATTATAAACCGGGTGTTACACTTCACCAACCCGCCGCCCCTTCCCCTTGCCATCCTTCTCCTACCCGATGGGTAGGGTGCGGTCACTTGGCCGGTGCCGGCTGTAAGACCCGTTTCCCCGGGTAGTAATTTAATTAAGTGTTAATCTAAAATTTTCTTAATAAGGCCCTTAGAAGCACTATATCTAAATTTTTATTTTTTTAAATGCCTATATCCTCGGTTTTAACTTTTTTAATTTTTTTTTAATTTTTTTTAATTTTTTTTCTTTTTTTTTAATGTTTTAATTTTTCGCTTTTTTATTTTTTAATGTTTTTAGAATGTGTTTGAAGCTACTAGTGTTATTTTGTTTTTGTTTTTATTTTTAATTTTATTTACTTTTTTATATTTTTGAACTAAATATAGGTTCGAGTTTTTAATATTTAACAATTATAAAAGTTTTGAATCATAAAAAACTAAACATATATTATAGGTCATACTACTTTTGGATCATAAAATTTTGGATCAAAACATTTTGAATCATAGTATTTTGGATCATATCATTTTTTAATCATATAATTTTCAATCAATAATATATTAATTAAACAAAATTTTTGTTCATAACAATTTTTTGATCATTATATATTTTGAATCATTTAATTTTGAATCATAAAAGATATATAGTTAAGGATCATAAAATATTTGAATAAAAATATTTTTAGATCATGACAAATTAAGGATCATAAATTGTTGAATCATAACTTTTTTAAATCATAAATATTTTGAATCATCGTATTTGATTTTTTGAGTTTGGATAAAAAAAATTTCATTATGTTTTATAAAAAAATATTTGTTAAAGTTAAGATATGAACACTTCAAAAACTTATTTATAAAAAATTCTTTTTACAAAGTCACTAATATAATGAGTAGAAGTATTTAAATTTTCATAATTATTTTTGAAAATACATTTTTCTGGGTTTTTTTATAAAAATTAAAAATAAAAAAAATATTTTTTTTCAAATTTTCATGATTGTGCTCATTTTGTAGAGAATTAAATTTTAAGAGCTTTGGTTTTTTCGTTTTTTTTTTTTTGTAAAAAAAAATTTATAGCCGAAAAAAACAAAACCGGTGGAAAAGAAATAAAAGTTGTTGGGCAACACATGGCAGAGAGAGAGAGAGAGAGAGAGATGGTGGTGACTTGTATGTGAGGCGCGTTTGGCTGAATTTTATGACTTTTTTTTTTTTTTTTCTTATTTCACTTACCATTTTAACCTTCAAACATTTGACCTTTTTCGGAATTTGGTAAAATCTCGCAAATTGTAAGAACCCGCGAAAAAGTTGTAAAAGGGTAAAACGGTCTTTTGACACGTTATAAGACTATTATGTAAAATAATATGTATTTGTGAAATTATAATATAAGAAATAAGAGATTATGTGAAATTTGGAGTTTTACCGCGTGAATAGTGAAATTTGACCAAAAAGGGCAAAATGGTTATTTGACATGAAAATAACCAAATTGTCAAGAAAATGTCAAGTTAGAAGTTAATGGAAACTTGGTTGCAAAGTTATGGGTCTTAGGACCATTTTTGAAGAAAAGTTTGAAAGCTTGGGGACTAAAATGTAAATGTTTATAAATATTAAATATATATTATATGATAGTTATCCTCCATCATTTGAGAACCCAGTAGAACATTTCAGAAGATACGAGAGAGAGCTAGAGAGAACGAGAGGAAGAACACGGGAGAGGAAGAACACGGGGAGATCAAGGAATTGCCAAGAATCAAGAACCAACCTTGGAATTAGTGATTCCAAGCCTTGAAAGGTAAGATTTCCTTTGTTCTAACCTAAGTTTTGGGTGTATTCTGGAATTGGTTCTTGGGTTGAATTGAAACTGAAATTCCAGTTATCAATCATGTGGTTTAAGTGGCTAATGCTTCCAATAAGTCATTAGTTAAGAACATAACTCAAGAACATGGAAGTAGATTGCTATTCTTGAGAATTTGCAAATTTGATCAAGAACTTTAATTCCTGCATTTGATTGATTGAATCGATTTTAATGGATTAAAACCTTGTTTTAATGGAGGGTTTTAGTCAGGGAACAAACCCCATATGATTAAGACCTGGATTAAGGACTTAAAATGTCAAAACTGCATGCTACAGTGCCAAATCGCGACTGATCTGGAACCCTGCCCAGGCGCCAGGCGCAGTGCGCCCAGGTTCCAGGCGTGGTGCGCCCAGGCGCAGTGCACCCAGTTCTTGGCGCAGTGCGCCCTCCAGACAGGGGACTTCAAAAGTTAGAAACCATAGCTAGGCATGTCCGTTTGGTCTGAAATTTTTACCATAGCCTTAAAATGGTATGAAAACATATAGGAAATTTTCAAATTCGTAATCCGACCTTGCGGAAAAACCACTGTAGCGGCAGTGGCCAAATATGAAGTTTATGTTAAAACTTGATTTTTGGAACTTGAGCTAGACTTGTCCAATTGACTTCAAATTTGAAACACAAGTCTAATATGGCCTAAGATTTCATGGAAAAGTGTCAGAACTGAAATATGACCCCTCGGGGGTACTGTAGCAAAATACGTGTACTTCGGAGAAAAATTATAAAATGAGTATATTAATGGTTATACACTTGTTATGACCTGAAGTTGTATTATATGAGACCTTAGAACTATAGAGTTGGTTGTAGTGCGCATTTATTAAATATATATATACTACTTGTATATGTGGTGCTTCGAATATTGTTGAGCACGGAAAGGGGAAAGGAGTACGAGAAGCCTAGAGACCTATAGCTATATCAAGGTGAGTTTTATGAGGATTTTCTATAGTACATAGCAAAATGATATTTTCAGAAAATGAGATTTCCAAATACTTTTAAATACTAAAGTTGGAAACAGTTTTAAAGTAGCTCTATATAAGGGCTAAGTGTTTTAAAGCAGATTTTTAAAGCAGTGTAGTTTACAAAGTATTTTGAAAGAAGTTCCTTGGGTGAACTAAGATGTCAAAAATCAGTTTGGAAAGTATTTTCAGTAAAGAGTTATAATATAAAGTGTATGAGCATGAGTTATTTATAAATTGTGTCCCATTTTGACCAATTTGTGATGTAATGAAATAAGAACTAAAGAAAAAAAGAAGTAAGAGCCAGTTGTCCGGACTAGGATCACCCATATAATCGGGAGATCAGAAGACACTACTGGGATGGTACCTCCCGTCGCGAAGTAGTTGTCTAGCTTAGTATACCCTTGTGCTTGAATACGTTCCAAGTCACAAAGGGGAGACAGAATGAGCATAACCGAGCGGACGGATCTGTTCTGTTCCGTGAGGGGAGCTAGTTGAATGAATTAAATTAAAATACATCATGAGTTTCAGTTGGTCACAAGTATATGAGAAAGAAAGCAGTTTTATAGAATAAAACAGTTTTAAAGTAAGAAGCAGTTTTTGAGAAAGAAAGTGTTTTTGAGTTTTGAAAAGAGAAAAGTAAAGAGATTTGAGATTTATTATGAAAATAAATTCTAAGCAGTTTACTTGTTTATATTTCAAGTTTTGAGCAGAAAAGTTTTGGGTCTAAAACACATATTACTCACGAGGCTTTATGTCTCACGTATTATATTTTTAAATGCTATGTACTTAGGGGAAAGAAGCGGGAGTTGAAGTTGGGACCAGTGTAAATACAGTAAGTTTAAATTATGGTTTTCTGTATTGAGTCTGTAATATCCCCTTAAGAATAAAGTTTGTAAAAAAAATTATTAACTCTTTCATAGTCACCAGTTGTGTAATGTTTTTGTAATAAAAACTATATTAAAAATATGGTTTGAGAAAGGGGTGTTACAGTTTTGGTATTAGAGCCCATAGTTTAAGCGAATTAGGTTGGAATACCATCCTAGGCTTAAACTAGCAAGAGTAGTAGTAAGGTGCCTTAGTAGTATAGAGGTACACTTAGACTTATAGAAGTTATAGAGTGAGTATGACTGTTATAAAAGTACAGTCAAAATAGGGAGATAACATGCTACCGCTTATGAAATACTATATAGAATTGTGTATTAAACAGATATTTTATTCATCTATATAGTAATGGAAGGCGAAAGACAAGCTGACAGGGGTGAGGGCAGTCACACTTCTTCGAGAGGAAGTGGACCTGGACATGTTATTCGAAATGATGGGGCCGAGCCAAACCCACCACCACAACCTGTCACTATGGAAGCAATTCAGTATCTAATCAATAACTTACGAAATGAGCTGAAACAAGATGTGAATAATATAATCGACAGCCGAATGGGTGAACCTAGTGCCCATTCTTCACAAGAAGTCTCTAAAAAGACGACCGAGGAAGAAGCTAGCGGAGAAAACAGAAGGAAGGAGAAGGGCTGTTCGTTTAAGTCCTTCATGGCTTGTAAACCGCCCGAGTACCATGGCAGTTTTGAGCCAAATGTGACAATGAGATGGGTCCGAGAAATCGAACAAGTGATGCAAGCAAGCAATTGTGACGAAAAAGACCAAGTCAACTATGCCTCTCGGCAGTTAAAAGATGATGTGTTAGTGTAGTGGAATACCAAATACGAGAGTTTGGGGAAAGACGTTGTGTATGGCTGGTCGTGGGCGGAGTTTGTCTCGTGTCTTAAAGATAAATTCTGTCCCACGAGAGATTTAGAGAAGATGAACGAAGATTTCTTGACGATAAAGAAAGGAGACTTAACGGTTGACGAATATACAAAGAAGTTTTGTGACATGCTGCCTTTCGTGGGGGAATCCTATCCCAGCGAGTGGTCCCGAATTAACCGCTATGTCCGGGGTTTACCATGGAATTATGAGCTAGAAGTAAAGAGAGCTGAAACATTAGACGGGGCGATTAATGCTGCCCGAAACGTGGAGGATATTGGGAAACGACGAAATGACGAAAGACCAAGTTTTAGTCACAAGAGAAAGACAGTAAGCAGCAGCGGAAATTCAAAGAAAAAGGGGAAATCAAGCATGAGTCAGACTCGACTGGGGAATGTAAAGAGGTGTGAGAAATGTGGAAAAGAACATAGTGGCGAATGTCGTGCGGGATCAAACGCCTGTTTTAATTGTGGCGGACTCGGTCACAAAATGAAAGACTGCAAAGCAAAGAAAGCTAGTGAAGTGGAGTGCCTTTCATGCCATCAGATGGGGCACTATAGTTTCAACTGCCCAAACAAGGGAGGAGAAATTGTGGTGTCAACAGCTCAGAAGAATATAGAACCCCAGAAGGTGAAGACTAGAGCTTTTCAGATCACCAGAGAAGAGGCAAGGGTGACGCACGATGTGGTCTCAGGTATACTACTGATCAACTTGACACTTGCATATGTGTTGTTTGATTCTGGTTCTACATATTCATTCGTGTCCCATGGATTCGGAGCCAGATTGAGAGTTCCATTAGAATTGTTAGATCTAGTTATTGAGGTAGAAGTGGCGGATGGGAAATTTGTTGAAGTTCAGCATATGTACCGAGATTGTGAACTTGACATCAACGGCAAGAAGTTCCGACTTAATCTCCTTCCCATTGGAATTAAGTCCTTTGATATAATAATCGGAATGGATTGGCTTGGTGCAAATGATGCGAAGATAGCTTGTGGACAGAAGAGGGTGTCTGTTAAAACCCTAAGAGCTAAGGTGTACGTGTATGGAGAAAGAAGAAAGCATGTGTCAAGTATCATCAGTGTAGCTAAGGCCCGAAGATGTATCAGGAAAGGATGTGTATCTTTCCTGGCCTATGTGATGACTGAAGACAAAGTAAAATAGACGTATAAAGACATAGAAGTAGTAAAAGAATTCCCAGAAGTTTTCCCAGATGAATTACCAGGCTTGCCACCAGAAAGGCAAGTTGAGTTCCGGATAGATCTTGTTCCAGGAGCTTCCCCAATAGCACGGGCACCGTACCGGTTAGCACCAACAGAGATGCGAGAATTAATGTCCCAGTTGCAGAAGTTACTAGATAAAGGCTTCATCAGGCCTAGTTCTTCTCCGTAGGGTGCTCCAGTCCTGTTTGTAAAGAAGAAAGACGAATCAATGCGGATGTGCATTGATTACAGAGAATTGAACAAGATTACTATCAAGAACCGTTACCCGTTGCCCAGAATAGACGATTTGTTCGACCAGTTACAAGGAGTAGATTATTTTTCAAAGATTGATTTGAGATCAGGCTATCACCAAGTCAGGGTGAAAGAAAGTGATGTAGAGAAGACAGCGTTCCGTACACGATACAGGCATTACGAGTTCCTAGTAATGCCATTCGGTCTTACGAATGCACCAGCGATTTTTATGGACTTAATGAATCGAGTCTGCAAGCCATTTCTAGACCGGTTTGTTATAGTGTTCATAGATGACATACTGATATACTCAAAGAGCAAAGAAGAGCATGCGAATCACTTGCGAGCAGTGCTTGAGACCCTGAAGCGAGAACAGCTATATGCAAAGTTCTCCAAGTGCGAGTTTTGGATGCGAGAAGTGCAGTTCCTCGGACATGTTGTTTCTATCCAAGGCATAAAAGTTGATCCAGCAAAAGTTGAAGCAGTGATGAAATGGGAGCCACCCAAGACGCCAACAGAAGTTAGAAGTTTTCTCGGTCTTGCCGGGTATTACCGGATATTTATTCAAGATTTCTCCCGTATAGCAGTGCCACTTACACGACTCACCCGGAAAGAAGAGAAATTCAGATGGCAAGAGGAACAAGAAAGAGCTTTCGCTACCTTAAAAGAGAAGTTGTGTAAGGCGCCTGTCCTTACATTACCATATGGGACAGAAGACTTTGAAGTATACAGCGATGCCTCGCATCGAGGGCTTGGCTGTGTATTGATGCAGAGAGGGAAGGTTATAGCATACGCTTCCAGACAGTTAAAAGATCCGGAGAAAAAGTACACAACCCACGATTTAGAGCTTGCAGCAATCGTGTTTGCCTTGAAGATTTGGAGACATTACTTGTATGGTACAAAGTGCAAGCTATTCACTGATCACAAGAGTTTACAGTATGTGTTCACTCAAAAAGAGTTGAACATGAGACAGAGCAGATGGCTAGAGCTGATCAGTGACTATGATTGTGACATTGTATACCATCCAGGTAAAGCAAATGTAGTAGCAGATGCATTGAGTAGAAAAGCTCCTGAGAAAAGAATCAAGGCAAGATCAATGCGCATAGAACTGGTGTCCAGTATTATAGAACGGATTAAAGCAGCTCAGCAGAAAGTTGAAGAAAGTGGAGACTTAAAAGATGAAAAACTAGGAAAAGACATACAGTTTGAGACCAATAGTCAAGGATTAAAGACCTTCAGAAACCGCATTTGGGTACCGAAAGCAGGAGGTTTGAGAAAGCTGATTTTAGAAGAGTCGCATAAGTCAAAGTATTCCGTACATCCAGGGAGTACCAAGACTTATCAAGATCTGAAAAGACAGTACTGGTGGCCTGGAATGAAGAAGAGGATAGCTAAGTACATCTCCAAATGTGTCATTTGTGCACAATTCAAGGCGGAACATCAGGAACCGCATGGGGATGCTCAGTCATTGCACATTCCAGCCGGAAAGTGGGAAGATGTAACCATGGACTTGATTGTTGGGTTACCGAGAACAAGAAGAGGTTATGATAGTATATGGGTCATAGTTGACCGGTTGACCAAGAGTGCACTATTTCTAGCCATAAAAGAAACTACTCCATTGGAGCAGTTAGCCCAATTGTATATAGATGAAGTATTTAGAAGATATGGTGCACCGTTGTCTATCGTGTCAGACAGAGACCCCAGATTTACCTCTAACTTTTGGAGAGCTTTACAATATAAAATGGGGACAAGAATTCAGCTAAGTACAGCGTATCATCCACAAACGGATGGTCAGAGTGAACGAACGATCCAGACATTAGAAGACATGCTACGGTCATGTGTGATGGATTTTGGAGGCAGTTGGGATGAACACTTACCATTAGTGGAGTTTGCATACAATAACAGCTACCATTCTAGCATTAAAATGCCACCCTTTGAGGCATTATATGGTAGAAAGTGTAGAACTTCTTTATGCTGGTTGGAGGCGGGTGAGACTAAGCTTACAGGGCCAGAGATTGTTAGAGTGACTAATGAGAAGATCGGAGTAATTCAAGCCAACATGAAAGCAGCACAAGATCGGAAAAAGAGTTACTCGAATCTAAAGAAGAGACCGTATGACTTGCAAGAAGGAGATTTAGTGATGATAAAAGTGTCGCCATGGAAAGGAGTGGTCAGATTTGGCAAGAGAGGAAAGCTGAGTCCAATATACATTGGACCTTTTAGAATCCTGAAGAGAGTTGGGTTACAGGCGTTCAAGCTGGAATTACCACCAGAACTCAGTGGAATACATGATACCTTTCATGTATGCTACTTGAAAAAGTACTTTGGTAAAGAAGAGTTAGTAATACCGTATACCGACCTGAGGGTGGAGACTCCTAGCAGACTGATTGAAGAACCTGAAGCGATACTAGAGAGGCAGACTAAGAAGCTAAGGAACAAGGAGATTGACCTTGTACTAGTTAAATGGAAACATCCCTTAGGGTCAAACTTGACTTGGGAAACATTAGAAGAGATGAAGAGAAGATATCCAGACTTCACAGATTACGAAAAGATTCCGAGGACGGAATCCGCATAAAGAGGGGTGACTGTAAGAACCCGCGAAAAAGTTGTAAAAGGGTAAAACGGTCTTTTGACACGTTATAAGACTATTATGTAAAATAATATGTATTTGTGAAATTATAATATAAGAAATAAGAGATTATGTGAAATTTGGAGTTTTACCGCGTGAATAGTGAAATTTGACCAAAAAGGGCAAAATGGTCATTTGACATGAAAATAACCAAATTGTCAAGAAAATGTCAAGTTAGAAGTTAATGGAAACTTGGTTGCAAAGTTATGGGTCTTAGGACCATTTTTGAAGAAAAGTTTGAAAGCTTGGGGACTAAAATGTAAATGTTTATAAATATTAAATATATATTATATGATAGTTATCCTCCATCATTTGAGAACCCAGTAGAACATTTCAGAAGATACGAGAGAGAGCTAGAGAGAACGAGAGGAAGAACACGGGAGAGGAAGAACACGGGGAGATCAAGGAATTGCCAAGAATCAAGAACCAACCTTGGAATTAGTGATTCCAAGCCTTGAAAGGTAAGATTTCCTTTGTTCTAACCTAAGTTTTGGGTGTATTCTGGAATTGGTTCTTGGGTTGAATTGAAACTGAAATTCCAGTTATCAATCATGTGGTTTAAGTGGCTAATGCTTCCAATAAGTCATTAGTTAAGAACATAACTCAAGAACATGGAAGTAGATTGCTATTCTTGAGAATTTGCAAATTTGATCAAGAACTTTAATTCCTGCATTTGATTGATTGAATCGATTTTAATGGATTAAAACCTTGTTTTAATGGAGGGTTTTAGTCAGGGAACAAACCCCATATGATTAAGACCTGGATTAAGGACTTAAAATGTCAAAATTGCATGCTACAGTGCCAAATCGCGACTGATCTGGAACCCTGCCCAAGCGCCAGGCGCAGTGCGCCCAGGTTCCAGGCGTGGTGCGCCCAGGCGCAGTGCACCCAGTTCCTGGCGCAGTGCGCCCTCCAGACAGGGGACTTCAAAAGTTAGAAACCATAGCTAGGCATGTCCGTTTGGTCTGAAATTTTTACCATAGCCTTAAAATGGTATGACAACATATAGGAAATTTTCAAATTCATAATCCGACCTTGCGGAAAAACCACTGTAGCGGCAGTGGCCAAATATGAAGTTTATGTTAAAACTTGATTTTTGGAACTTGAGCTAGACTTGTCCAATTGACTTCAAATTTGAAACACAAGTCTAATATGGCCTAAGATTTCATGGAAAAGTGTCGGAACTGAAATACGACCCCTCGGGGGGTACTGTAGCAAAATACGTGTACTTCGGAGAAAAATTATAAAATGAGTATATTAATGGTTATACACTTGTTATGACCTGAAGTTGTATTATATGAGACCTTAGAACTATAGAGTTGGTTGTAGTGCGCATTTATTAAATATATATATATACTACTTGTATAGGTGGTGCTTCGAATATTGTTGAGCACGGAAGGGGGAAAGGAGTACGAGAAGCCTAGAGACATATAGCTATATCAAGGTGAGTTTTATGAGGATTTTCTATAGTACATAGCAAAATGATATTTTCAGAAAATGAGATTTCCAAATACTTTTAAATACTAAAGTTGGAAACAGTTTTAAAGTAGCTCTATATAAGGGCTAAGTGTTTTAAAGCAGATTTTTAAAGCAGTGTAGTTTACAAAGTATTTTGAAAGAAGTTCCTTGGGTGAACTAAGATGTCAAAAATCAGTTTGGAAAGTATTTTCAGTAAAGAGTTATAATATAAAGTGTATGAGCATGAGTTATTTATAAATTGTGTCCCATTTTGACCAATTTGAGATGTAATGAAATAAGAACTAAAGAAAGAAAGAAGTAAGAGCCAGTTGTCCAGACTAGGATCACCCACATAATCGGGAGATCAGAAGACACTACTGGGATGGTACCTCCCGTCGCGAAGTAGTTGTCTAGCTTAGTATACCCTTGTGCTTGAATCCGTTCCAAGTCACAAAGGGGAGACAGAATGAGCATAACCGAGCGGACGGATCTGTTCTGTTCCGTGAGGGGAGCTAGTTGAATGAATTAAATTAAAATAATTCATGAGTTTCAGTTGGTCACAAGTATATGAGAAAGAAAGCAGTTTTATAGAATAAAACAGTTTTAAAGTAAGAAGCAGTTTTTGAGAAAGAAAGTGTTTTTGAGTTTTGAAAAGAGAAAAGTAAAGATATTTGAGATTTATTATGAAAATAAATTCTAAGCAGTTTACTTGTTTATATTTCAAGTTTTGAGCAGAAAAGTTTTGGGTCTAAAACTCATATTACTCACGAGGCTTTATGTCTCACGTATTATATTTTTAAATGTTATGTACTTAGGGGAAAGAAGCGGGAGTTGAAGTTGGGACCAGTGTAAATACAGTAAGTTTAAATTATGGTTTTCTGTATTGAGTCTGTAATATCCCCTTAAGAATAAAGTTTGTAAAAAAAAAAAAAATTAGTGACTCTTTCATAGTCACCAGTTGTGTAATGTTTTTGTAATAAAAACTATATTAAAAATATGGTTTGAGAAAGGGGTGTTACACAAATAATTACCAAAATACCATATCATCTAGCGAGATATTGGCGATAAATAAAACTAAATCTGATCCACTTATTTTTTTCAATCCTAAGGCTAAAAATTGTCCTCACCAATTTTTGAGTTATCACCCGATCCTGCATCTATATATATATATATATATATATATATATATATATATATATATATATATATATATATATATATATATATATATATATATATATATATATATATATATATATATATATGGGTTACGGAATATGTGGCTGTCATGTACGTAAGCTTAGATATAGAACATTCCAAAATACATGGGTTTGACTCAAATATATTCAAATTAATCATGATATTTCAAATACTACTCTTTCCAAACTCACATATCATCTTAAATTGATCGAATATGTGTTATGTTTTTTCATTGTGTCTCGAAATAATATTGAAAGTGATGACCAAAGATATTAAAACCAATTACTAAACCTTGTCACTTTTTAAAATAAAAACTAATACAATAGAAATAAATTAAGTACATACAAATGATACAATCAATGTTTAATCATGTTTTTCACTAATGCTTTGTATAGAGTTTTTAAATCGAATGACTAAACAATTAGAGTTATATAATTGAAAAATATATTGTGTTTTTACTTACTTTGTGAACTTTGATAGATTTTTGCAAAAAAAAAAAAAAAAAAAAAAAAAAAAAAAAAAAAAAAAAAAAAGTAAAGTTATGTAACTGATATTTTTTCATTATACAATTTGACTAAAAAGGAATTGGATTTTTTTTTTTTTTTGCTTAAAACTATATCGTTTTAAATAGGTTTTATACCTAAGCTTAGGTACCTAAAAGTCACATATTCACTTTTTCCATATATATATATATATATATATATATATATATATATATATATATATATATATATATATATATATATATATATATATATATATATATATATATATATATATATTAGGTACGCTTGAGAGCCGTGATTAAAGAACGGCCCAAGAAAAGTAATTTGTCTTTTTTTCTTCTTCACACATGTTTAGCACGGTTTTTATGGGCCTCCGATTCTTATAGGTAGTAAATTTGTATAATTGATGTATTTTTCATCGTACTATATTTAAAATATGAAAAAAATAAAATAGGATGCTATAACCAAAAAGAATAAAATTAGAATGGCATATTACACAAACAAATCAGAGTACGTTGTTACTTCATGCCTTTAGCTCAAAAATTATAAGATATCTAATGAATTCTTTTAAACCACATTTCACTCTTTCTTTTCATTTAATCTATCATGTCTACCTTGAGTAACTCGATATCACCTTAAATGTATACATGCATGCCATAGACGATGGTTCTAGCTTTTCCTGGTCGAGGTCATGTACCCCTGTTCATAACAATTTTCACAATATCAACTAAGAATGTATGAATCAAGAATCTTTGTGCATAAAATATAAGATACCAGCGCTTTCAATGGTTTGCTTTCATAAAATCTGATTCCATTGATTCCTCCAGATTGTTGACATACCATCAAGCATACGCTAATGTAAAAAGGATGGTGTGAAACCCAAATCCAAATCCGTTCTTTTTTGCATTCTTTCGGTATTTATCTCCCATTTATTGTAAATTCATTACAATAGATTATTTTAATTAAAACTGAACCCTTTTACACATAAAAGTAGGGGTGAGCGTGGTGCGGTGTGGTACGGTTTTAGCATAAAACCGCAACTCGTACCGCTAGGTGCGGTCAGGGCCGGTCCATTGGTTTTTCATGCCCCGGGCGAAAGAATGTGATTATGCCCCAATGGAATATAATTTCTAAAAGAAAATGCTACAAACTTTTATATATAAAAAACTCAAAATTATACAAAACAAAATTTACAAATTCGCATAAAATGATGTATGCATAGATGTTTTCAAGCCAAAAATACAAACAAAAACATGTCTTGATCTTTTATCAAGAATATACTTTAGTATTGTAAAAGCTTTCCAAGAAAGTTTCTGAAGCGAGACTTTGAAGTCAATATTATACATTGCCGTGGAGAACATGATCCAACTATAAGCAGTAGCTCCATTTCTGCACAAGAGTTAGTTATGTAGAATAACAACACACGTAGTAGCACCTATACCTTACCAAAAAAATAGTTAGAAAAACAAATTACCTTCCGTTTATTACACCAAATAAAAAGGACTTCTGCCCATTCCTTGCAATCAATTTAAGCATCAATGGATAAAACTGGAAGTACAAAAAGAATAAAAATGTGAAATATATTCTATGTAATTTAAAAAATAATCTATTTGACATATTCTGATTTTGTAACAAAACTAAGCATACAGAGATTTTGCCACATTCAATCCAAAAACTGATTATGCATAGCTAAATTATTGATCTACTTAACACATTCCATTGTTTGCAATTTTGGACATGTATTAAAAGACAACAAACCAAAGTACTGAACAAGTAAACATAGACACATAACTACAAACACTTGGCAATGATGAACTCAAAAAAAATAACTCAAATAACTCGAATTCCATTTACCTTGAGTGTAGTCTGATTTTACTCTTGCAATGAAAACCAAATCTTAGAGACTGCACTGCAATTCGATTGTCAAAACATAAAAATTCAAAAATATATATCATCTGATTTTGAGTTCGATTCAGGTTAAAACCATGAAATTCAATTCAATTACCAGGAGAGATTGAGAGGAGTTGCAATTCAATTACCAGGACCAAACCGTGAAACACAAATCAGAATTTCAGATCAAACTACAAACCAAAATCAATCAGAAATTCAGAGAATCAGAATATTGGTCATTGCACTACCGAAATCAACAAAATCAGAAAAAGAAAACTAGCATTTAGCATACCGAAAAAAAACAAATACCTGATTTTAAGTTCAAACTACAAACCGACAAGGCACGATTGAATCTGATTTTGAGTTCAAACTCGATGACGATTGACTAGCACAGAAGGAACGATTGCCGATGACAATTGACGAGCACAGAAGGAACGATTGTCGATCGAAACTGATTTTGAGCGACAGAGAGGCACAGAAGGAATCTGGATTTATGAAATCGTTTATTGGAAAAAGGCATTACCGAATGCGACTTTCTAACACTGACTCCTCGATTCGATCTTGGTTTGATTGTTTCCTACTTCCAAGGTGACGTTTCCTTTCCAATCTCATCATTCCCGCCTGCGATTTCGCTTACCGCTTCTGCGCTTCAATCTCCTGAAATTGGATTACGACTATTGGACTAACGGATTGGTTTGATTGTTACGAATTGGACTTATTTTTTGGGCCATCGGTATACAGAGGTATAAATGGACCAGAAGCTATGATGCCCCCTCCTTTGTGCTGCCCTGGGCCTAAGCCCAGCTCGCCCATGTGTTGGGCCGGGCCTGGGTGCGGTTTTTATTTGTGTAAAACCATATGTTGCGGTTTTTTTGCGGTACGGTTTTTGCGGTTGCGGTTTGTAGCGGTGCGGTTTCGGTTTTAAACCGCAAATACTAAAAGCATCCAAACTACAAACTAGTAATATGAAAAACTTGAAGATTCAAATACATAAAAGTCATTTAGAAGAAGTCAACAACAACAAAACTTAAATACTTAAAAACAGTAGATCTTGCAACAAACTTAAAAAAGAACAAATAATAGCTATTCCCAATTTATGCCACTGTCTAACGTTCCATCAGTAGCCAAAAAACACAAAATCCTCAACTTTCCATCACTCGCCAAAATCCACAACTTCCACAAAGCCATCATTTTCCACTATTGCCTCCTAAAAGAAAAAAGACCAAAAATATATAAATTAGTAGGTATTTGAAATATGAACTCAAACATATAAAGAAAACCTTACCAATTTCCAAACCCGCCATCTTCTCATTAAACTCATCTATTTCCTTACTCTTCATAGAGCAACCGAGCTCAAGATCAACCCTTGTACACCTTATCCAATCTTGTGCACAAATCAAAGCTTCTGCGGTTTCGGTGTTAAGTGAACTTCTATACTTGTCGATAACTCTACCACCCGTACTAAACGCCGATTCCGATGCAACTGTCGAGACCGGCATTACCAAAACATGTTTAGCTAGTTTGGATAGTATAGGAAATTTGACTGAATTTGCTTTCCACCATCTCAAAAGATCAAACTTTGGGTCCCTTTTTTCCCTTCTTTCCGATAGATAGATATCAACCTCACTCTTAATGTCTTCACCCCCATCATCAAATTTGTCAAACTCAAGCTCCAAATCAATATCCATCTCACTAATACTTGACTTTTCACCAAAACTGTATGTTGTGAGGTTGGTACATTCGTTTTTTCAGCTTTGCTTTTGTAATAAGTAAACAACTCATCAAGAGTCTTAGTCACCTTTCCCACTATCTCTTTACTTTTCTCCGAACCGTTACCATGGATCAAGTCAACACAATAACTAATGTATCCAATCTTGTTTCGTGGATCCAAAACAACCGCAACATACAAGAGATAATTCATATTATCTATGTTGTCCCAATACTTATCATACTTTGTTTTCATCGAAAAGGCCATCTTTTTCTTTTGTTCATCTGGACTCAAGGTCATCCGAGTGATGGTGGCCTCCATTTTCACAAGTTCAGGAAAAAAAATATTCGATGTTACATACTTTGAACCGGATATCTTAGTTGTAACATCGGAAAATAATTTCAAGTAGTCAATCATATTCCTAGCCGCATGCCAATCAGCACCACTCGGAGCACCAATCACTATAGGCTTCCTTTTCCTTTTTCTTTGGCTCCCTTCCGTAGCCTCCTCCGCCTCGGTGCGAAAATAAGCCGCATAAGAAGGATCTACCATGTAAAGCCTATTAAGAAAATTAACCATGAACAGTTAAACAAAAAAAACTGATTATAAATGATGAAAACAGAAATACATGATTATAAACAAAAACAAAAGATGAATTCCATACCTGTCAAACGCATTCTCATACACTACAGCTGTTTCCAACATAAGATATGTTGAATTCCATCTTGTGTCAACATCAAGAGTGGGTTTTAGTTTGGATTTTACTCCAACACAAGCAACACAATCTTCAAAGCTTTTATACCGAGCCGATGATGATCGCACGTACGTCACAACATTTCGAATTCTAGTAACAGATTCAAATTGCTCTTCCAATCCATATCTAACAACAAGATTGATAATATGTGCACCACAACGTAGGTGCATATATTTACAATCTAGGATAGCATTCGGTCCCGCTAACATCCTCTTTAAATATTTTATAGCACCATAATCTCCTATTTTTTTATACACTCATAAACCAAGCAACCAATGGTCTCACCCCTATGATTCTCTATAGGACAGAAATTTAGGATTTTTTTTAATAATTTGCATCATCAATCCAATGTGTCGTAAGACACATGTAGTTAATGTTTTGAACAGATGTCCATGTGTCAGTGGTTAGGGAAACGGTTTGGCCTTTCAACAAAAGGTTGAGTTTTTCTACTTCTTGTTCAAAACCAGTCATACAATCTCTAGCAACAGTCCATCTAGATGGAAGAATAAACTCGGGATTCAATTCCCACGAGTACTCTTTAAAACCTTCATCATCGACAAGTACTAAAGGGTCGATTGTCTTTGATGCACAGTTTAGCAAGACCTAGTCTACACTTCTCTTGGCTAAAAGAATGCTTAGCCAAAGAGCCACCCGCCTCAGTGCCTTTTGGTTTGAAGTTTAAGGTTGACTGGTTTTGTGAATCATTCTATTTCTTTTTATAAAAGGATGATCTTAAACAACTGTTTCTTAGATGACTGAGTAATCCAGATGTACCATTCAATCTAGTGCCACAAGCTAGATTCTTATTACAATACTTGCATTTTGACTTTTTAGCACCTTTCTTATATGTAAAATGTTGCCAAACAACCGACTTCAACTTTGGCTGATTTTCTTTTACTGTGACTTCAACTTCATCATTTTGATCATCTACATCAATTACACCTTCATTTGTAGCCATTCTAAAACAGCAAACATATGAAGTAATTAGAACTCTGACTGATCACCCACAATTCCAAGATTGATAAAAGTTTAACAGAAACAAAAGTTTAACAGAAACATATGAAGTATGAATATGAAGTATATGTCCAATAAGTAATCTACTATCTAGTGCAAAATGTTTAACAGAAATTGTTTAACAGAAATTGTTTAACAGAAACAGAAATTGTTTAACAGAAAAATTGCTTACTGGGTTACTGTAATTGGATTGGGATACGGATTCTTGGATTGTGCTTACTGAGTTACTGTAATAACAGAAATTGTGCCCTTGTAAATACAGATTCTTGAAGCACCTGGTGATAAAACAAGCTTATGAGTTCGAGGATGAGTGCAACCTGTAAATACGGATTCTTGAAGCACCTGTTAGGTTTTTGATTTACTTTTGGGAAATTACCTGTAAACGAGAGGCGATGAGCGAAGGAGGAGACAGCCGGAGGAGATGAACGAAGGGGGAGGCAAGCCGGAGTTCTGCACGAGTGAGTTCGAGGATGAGTGCAACTAGAGAAGCTTTTGGGAGATGAACGAAATTGCTTTTGAACAGAGGAGATGAACGAACGGAGGACATGAACGCATTTTGCTCTTGAAGCTTGACTGCTTAAGGGTTGAGCGAGAGGAGAGTCGGAGAGGTACGAGCGAGATGAACGAACGGAGGAGATGGGAGTGGTCTTAGGTTAGATTTAGGTTTGTTGAAATTGGTATGTTTTCGTTTCCCCCCACTGCCCCCGGTAAGTATCCCAAATTTTTTAATTTCCTCCTAATTCTTTTTTCCAGATTATAAATAAGTAAATACACTCTACAATTTAATGTTTAATTTCATTAAATTATCAATATATATATATATATATATATATATATATATATATATATATATATATATATATATATATATATATATATATATATATATATATATATATGCAAAAGTTCAACAAGGAACTAATATAAATCATGGTACCAAGGGACTAATCTCATCCACACGATTGTATACTTTACGGTGGACGTGCATCTACTGGATTATAAAAAATCCACTTCGTTTTTTTTTTCGTTTTTTTAGTTTTTAGGGTTTATTTTTTATCGAAAAAAAATCTGAATATATAGAAATTTATAACTTTTTATCCTCTACAAATAGAGATCCATATTGATATACAAAAAATGATTTTTTTTTCGAAATTTCCGCTAGTTGAGATTTACATGTGAATCTGAACTGTTATTATGTTCACTGTTGACATTCACAATCGTAGATGATATTGTCATCTGAATCTGAATAAATTTTTATATGAATATGAATGGAGTTAACTTTATGAATCATAGTATATTCATTATAAATGATTAAAATATTGAATTTTTAACATTTTTCTAACTAAATTAATCATATTCATATTTCGAAGTATATTTAAAATACCATATGATATTCATACGTGAATCTGAATAAATTGTTGTGAGAATGTAAATTATTTATATTGTGAATCAGAGTAAAATCATTATAAATGGTTAAAATGTTGAAGTAGTAAAAAACTTCTAAGTAAATTCTCAATATTATATGATTTTGATACGTGAATATGAATAAGTTTTCATGTAAATATGAGTAAATCCACTTGTGAATAAAGTATATTACTTATAAATGGTTATATCATTGAAGTAATAAAAGTTTTTTAAAGTAAAATAATTACTTATATTCAAATTTTTACACTTCAGATTCAAATTTTCCGCTAGTTGAGATTCACATGTGAATCTGAACTGTTATTATGTTATTCACTGTTGGCATTCACAATGACATATAATATTGTCATGTGAACATGAATAGTTTTTTTGTGTGAATGTAAATGGAATTACCTTATGAATCATAGTAAATTCATTATAAATGATTAAAATGTTGAAGTATTAAAAATTTTCTAAGTAAATTAATCAAATTCATATTTTAGAGTATATTTAAAATACCATATGATATTCATATGTGAATCTGAATAAATTTTTTGTGTGAATGTAAGTAAATTCAATTGTGAATCAGAGTAAATTCATTATAAATTGTTAAAATGTTGAAGTAGTAAAAAAACTTTTAAGTAAATTCTCAATACTATATGATATTGATATGTGAACATGAGTAAATTTTCGTGTAAATATGAGTAAATCCACTTATGAATCAAGTAAATTACTTATAAATTGTTATAATATTGAAGTAGTAAAACTTTTAAAAGTAAAATAATTACTAATATTCAAATTTTTACAGTTCAGATTCAAATTATGAATCTAGACGAGCTGTACTTATAAAAAAAATATTTTTTGTATATCAATATGGATGTCTATTTATAGAAGACAAAAAATTATGAATTTTGGTATATTCGGTTTTTATTTTTGAAAAAGAATATTGTCGAAAAATTAAAAAAACTAAAAAAATGAAGTGGGTTTTTGTTATAATACTCTACGAGCTGTACTTATGAAAAAAAAAATTATTATTTGTATATCAATATGGATGTCTCTATTTGTAGAGAATAAAAAATTATGAATTTTGGTATATTCGGTTTTTTATTTTTGGAAAAAGAATATTTTCTAAAAATTAAAACAAACTAAAAAAAATAAAGTGGGTTTTTTGTTAAAATCCTCTACATGTGCGTCAATGTAAAAAATTTACAACCTAATTTTTAGTCGTTGATGATTTTGATTCCGACGATCGAGATTAGTCACTTGGTACCATGGATAATTTTAGTCTTTTGTTGAACCCAACCATATATATATATATATATATATATATATATTATATATATATATATATATATATATATATATATATATATATATATATATATATATATATATATATATATATATATATACATATATATATATACATATATATATATATATATATATATATATATATATATATATATATATATATATAAATATATATATATATATATATATATATATATATATATATATATATACATATATACATATACATATACATATATATATATATATATATATATATATATATATATATATATATATATATATATATATATATATATATATATATACATATATATATATATATACATATATACATATACATATATATATATATATATATATATATATATGTATATATATATGTATATATATATAATATATATATATATATATATATACATATATATATATATTACATATAAATATATATATATATATATATATATATATATATATATATATATATATATGTATATATATATATATATATATATATGTATATATATATATATATATATATATATATATATATATATATATATATATACAATATATATATATATATATATATATATATATATATATATATATATATATATATATATATATATATATATATGTATATAATAATAGCTCTCTCGATGATTGGCGATTTCCGGCAGGAAGGGGATCGCCGGAGAACCTTTTCGTGGGTAGCTCGGGACGAACGCAGCCGTCAGAAAGAGGAAGAAAGATGGAGCTTCTCGGATGCAACAACATTTTTTGTTTCCAACCTGCCGAGTGGCTGGACCAAGGAGATGATTTCGATTGAATTGGAGAGAATGGGAACTCTAGTTGACTTGTTTTTATGCAATAGACTGGATAGACACAAGCTTAGATTCGGTTTTCGCAAGGTATAGCAGGGTCCAGGATCTAGCAAAAAAGGAGGAACTCTTAAACCGTTTGTGGATTGGAGGCAGAAGACTGTTTGCTAGGGTTGCTAGATTCTCTAGGGAGGGTAAGAAGAACAGAACGGCTCCAAGCCAAAGCAACGGATCTTTTGATAGACAAAAAGGTATTAGAGTCCCTTCAGTTTCCTTTGTAGACGTAGTTAAAGGAGAAGTAAGAGACCAAAATGTGAAGACAAAGAAAACAAAGGAGGAGGAACCAGGAACCCATTAAATCAGAAAGAGAGCATGTCGGAGTGCAGGTCAACCCAAGAGTAATCTCCTTAAATTCATGCGATACCCAGGAGAGAATCGATGTCCTTAGAGGAAAGCTCATTGGCGAAGTTAAGTGCTTTACTTTTCTTGATGGTATCGCTAACTTATGTCTCTGTGAAGGATTTGGAAGGGGAGTAGTGAAATACTTGGGGGGTGCATGGGTTCTTCTGGATGTTAAAGGTGAAGAAGAAGAAGAAAAATTAACTACCTGTCCAGAAATTATGAACTGCTTTAATGTGATAAAAAAATGGGATGAATCGTTTGTTGTCAAAGAAAGATTTGTTTGGTTGAAGATAGAGGGAATCCCGGCGCCGGTATGGAATTCTAACAGTTTTATACAAATCGGAAGATTATGGGGTGAGGTGGTGGTTACGGATCCGTGCCAAGATTCTCGTGAAGACTGGTCCTACGGCGTTATTTGTGTTAAAACAACCTCGCATGGTGTGATTTCTGAAACAATTATGGTAAAACTTAATTCGATTCATGCTAAGGTTCGTGTTCAGGAGGTAGACGGAAGATTATTTTCTCCATCATCATGGCTTAAAGGAAATGATGCTCCAACTACCGAAAGAGAAGATGCAGAAGAAGATGAAGAGGACAACGGAGATTTTGAAGAAGACGAACTCGTTGATCAATTAGATGAAGATGAGTCGGAGTGGGGCACAGACTGGGAACTCGAAGACTATTCCGGTCACACGGTAGTCAAGGAGTCGATTCAGTTTACAAGGGAGAAGGTCGATGTAGATGAGAATGCAGAGGAACAATTGGAGAGCGACGGTCACGGCCAGTTTTCCGGTGAAAATAAATTCATAACGACCGACCAGGGTGCGCAGGCCTGTTCGTCCGGCAAGGAAGACAATTTCGAAGTTGATGAAGATGATGATTCGATCGTACAACACACTCTTCTCGAGAACTATAGTAACGTATATTCAAATCGTGAAGGAGAAAATACATATTTCAATACTAACGTAGGCGTGAAGGAGAATGCACAATTCTCGACCGACCAACATAATAAACGTGATGATGAAAAGATAAGCATGCTATTCGACAAAGATAAGTGGCAAGGAGAAAACCAATTGGTCAAAGATGCTTGTTCACATGAAGTGGAAAACATAAAAGTTAAAGTTGCAAGGGATGGTGATATGTCGGAAGAAAAGGACATAGAAAAAGAATTTAATCCTCAAGTTGGTGAAAGGAAAGATGAGCATGTCAATGTTAACTTGAATGAAAATGGGCCAGGTAATGGGCTACATTCCGAATTCTCAAGTCCAATCGAAATTAGCCATCCCATCTTTAACTCCTTAGAGCCCAGTAACGATACTTTCCAACCCGAGATAATCCAAAATCCGTCGGAATTTAATCTCAGTGATGCTAAATCGGAAGGCTCAACAACAGAAGAAGAAGCAAATGAATCCAAAGAAAATTACGATTTAAAGGAGAATCTCGTCAACTCAAATTTACAAGGAGTTTCTGATAGATTAAAAATACTTCTGGACAAAAACACTCCGATAAAAACTAAACTTGCTAATCTTGAAGGTGATGAAGTCACGCAAATAGCGGATAAGAAGGATATAAAAAAGAAAAAGAAAATACGCGTTGACATTAATTCGGGAATTAATCTTCAAAGGTTAACAAGAAGTCAAATGAGGCGGAAAAATGAATACAATAACGGTGTGGTGGGGAACAAGGGAGCGGCGTCGTCATCAGACATTTCAGATAATTCTTTTATTACCTTGGTATTTTGCAACAAATGGAGGAAATGGGAGATTTTTGTGGTTTCTCGAGGAGAAACGGAAAGGGCAAGGGTTAATTAACCGGGTTTTTTAGGAGTTTCTTTAGGGGATTCATTCCTTTTTTGGAATTTATAGGGGTCGTTAGCGCTTTTTCTTCGATGTTTAGGCGTTTTCTTCTTAGGGTACTGCGTAACCATAGGTGTGTGGTGTCTTTCGGTTTGGTGTTTGTTGTCGTTTTTTGGGGCTTCCTAGCGTCTTGCTGGGTTTTGCTCGGTGTTTTATAAAAGTTGCCTTTCAAAAAAAAAAAAAAAAAAAAAAAAATATATATATATATATATATATATATATATATATATATATATATATATATATATATATATATATATATATATATATATATATATATATATATATATATATATATATATATATATATATATATATTATATATATTTTTTTTTTTTTTTTTTTTTTTTGATAACCGAGGAAGCCACCCGACCCGTCCTTTGGACGACCCGACTGACCCAACCTCGGGGCAACATGAACACCCAGTAAACTCATGTGCCAGGCAACCCACCCTTTGTATATATATATATATATATATATATATATATATATATATATATATATATATATATATATATATATATATATATATATATATATATTTTTTTTTTTTTTTTTTTTTTTTTTTTTTTTTTTTTTGAAAGGCAACTTATATTAAACGGGGCAAAACCCCAGCCAGTAGCTGGAGCGCCACAAAAAAAAAAAAACGAATTACAACACAATTAATGAAGTTCTAGGTGCATTTAGCCACCTAAACCTATCTAACTCCAGTTTTCTAGCCCTACTATCAATCCAAACGAACGCCTCCAGTTGAATTTTCCGCACTAACTCCTCCACTTGAAGAGTCCGGTTATGAAAGGTAGCCTCGTTTCTCGCCCACCAGATAAAATTAAGAGTCGCCGCACCCACGGTAAACAACACTTTTTCTTCAGTCTTATTTTGTGCCTGACCAAGTAACCCATCAAAAGTGTCGAGCATAGAGTTGAATTGTCCCACGGTACAACCCCACCATCTAAGAATTTTTGCCCAAACTTCTTTAGCAATCCTACAGTCGTTGAACAAATGCATGATGGATTCGTCATTCTCGTTACACATATCGCAAGTGATAGGAATATTAAGAACTCCTTTCTTGGTAATATTTTCTTTCACATGAATTCTATTTTTAAAAAGACGCCATAAGAAAATTAGGTTCTTTTTTGGAACCCATTTACTCCATCTGGTATTCCCTGAAGATTCCTGTGTTTTTGCTGCCACTTGTTTACGCAACCACGCCACTGTGAAGCAAGATTTCGGACCCCCCCTACATTCCCATTTATCATCAGTATTATTAATTTTGACCTCTTTGATTATTTCTTTTAGCACCCTCAGATCATTATTAGATCTCCCCTCTCTAATGACACCTCTCCAACTCCACGAACCTTCTGTATTCCTCAGTCTCTCTTCCACCGTTGCGTATTGTTTGTCTTCTAGTTTAAAAAGTCTTGGGAAGACACATCTCAATGGTTTCTGTCCCACCCATACATCATACCAGAATGAAGACTTTTTACCATTCCCAATCTTTTTCGATATCAACGTTCTCGGATCCAAGTCTCCTTTATTTAAGTTACTCCAAGTTTGCATAATTCTTCGCCAATTATGACCCATTTGGACGTGTCCAATATCAACTTCCGTACAGAACTCACCATGTATACTATCCAAAACTTTTGTCCATAAAGCACCTTTCTCGAGTTTATATCTCCAACACCATTTAGCTATCAACGCGTTATTCAAATCTTCAAGCGAACCAATCCCCAATCCGCCTTTTTCTTTTTCTTTTAATGCCTCGTTCCATTTGATCCACGGTACTTTTCTGTCACATTCATCCCCTCCCCAGAAAAAATCTCTCCTAAATCCTTCTAAAATTTTAATAACCCCTTTTGGAGCTTTATGGAGCGAAAATAGAAAAGTACCTAAACTCCCAAGGACATTACGCACCAAAGTATACCTCCCTCCAAAAGAAAGAGTCTTTCTTTTCCAATTGCTTAATCTACGTTTAAATTTCAGAATAAGAATCTTCCAAGGCCTAATGGATCCCATGTTAACGCCGGTTGGCATTCCAAGAAACACCATAGGGAGTTGATCATTTCTACAACCAATCACTGCAGCTAAAGTCTCGATCGGGCTGGCATTATAAGGCTTACCAATACCATAGAGAGCACTTTTATGTATGTTTACTTTAAGTCCGGCAGACTTTTGAAAGCAGATTAGAATCCTCACAAGATTGAGTACATTCTGTAGGTTCCACTCGCCAAAGTATATCGCGTCATCTGCAAAAAATAAGTGAGTTAATAGCACCTTGTTATCCCCCACTTCAATGCCCTTGTAGCTTCCATTTGCCACTGCTTTAACAATTGCTTCATTGAGGCCTTCCATCACGAGAGTAAAAAGAAAGGGGGAAATTGGATCTCCTTGTCTCAGACCCCGTTGGAGCTTGAATTCAGAAGTAGGGCTGGCATTCACAAGCACTGAAGACGTCCCAGATCTCAGGATCACCTGAATCCACTTTCTCCATTTAAAGCCAAATCCCTTTTGCTCCAACATAGAATCTAAATAAGCCCACGAGACCGAGTCATACGCCTTGCTAATATCAGACTTAAACATAAGGATAGGTTTATGTTTAGTTTTTGCCCAGTCAATAACCTCATTCACCACCAACGGACCATCCATTATTTGTCTATTCTTTATAAAAGCTGATTGTGTGTTACTTATAATATCCGGAAGCACCTTTTTAAGTCTATTGGCGAGCATCTTGGAGAGAATTTTGTACACACTTGTGATAAGGCTAATGGGTCTATAGTCTTGCACAACTAGCGGGTTATGATTTTTGGGAATTAATGTAATAAACGCCGCATTCACATCTTTTGGGATTTTGGGTCTTCTATTGAATTCGTTAAAAGCTTCTAGCAACTCATTTTTAAGAATGTCCCAGAAGTATTTAAAGAACTCAATAGTGAAGCCATCAGGACCTGGTGATTTATTAGACCCACAGCTCCAAATTGCTTCCTTCAACTCTTTCTCGTCAAATTCCGTTTCCAACTCTTTTTTCTCTCTATTTGAAATCTTTTTGGTATCCCCCAATTCTTGTCTCCAGCAACATTCCCATATATATATATATATATA
>JAKNSD010000184.1:7500-10000 GCA_023525715.1 Cichorium intybus
CACACGATCTTTGCCGACAGATAGGAGCATTCGGTGGAACCGGTGAACTACACTTGCTTCTGGATAGATGTGTGGGACAGAGGGCTCGTGGTACCTGCTGCCCACCCTTCCTCCTCTGCTTTGAGAACCGTGTGAACGGAGAGTGGGCAGAAGGGAAGGAGGTCCTCATACGGAGTCGCACACTTACTTGAGCAGTGCGGGAGACTGGGGAATGGGTCGAGTAAAGTCCCCTGGGGTCGGAAAAATCACAGAGACGTACTGATACGATAGGGCTTTGATTGGTATTTCTTTTTTCTTAGTGATTGTAAAGGAGGGCGCTTGGCTATGTTATAGAAAGGGAAGGCAGAGGCATCGAATGGCGAAGAGAGGCGGCTCGGCAGGGAAGGAATGGGAAATCGTCAAAGATGACTTCTTTGTTGTCGAAACGAAGGGCTAAATAGCACCAGTGATTCTCTGAGCCGGTCTGGATTTCCAACGCCTCGGGAAACTGGTCGAGATAGATGACAGCGCCTTTTTCCCCTCTTCCTTACCGGGAGGGCAATCTTCTCTTATGGCCTTCACCTCCCGCCCGGCCCGGAAATAGAGAATCCAGCCCCCTTCTGATCCATTCATTTCTGCAAGCAGGGAGGATCCAGAGCTAAGCCCCCTCCTATTCGAGGCCGGGTGGCCTTGCCCCACAAGCACCCAACCTTCTTTTTGCTCTTCCTTCGGGTTGCCTCCACGAACGCGCCACCTAGGAGCCCTACTCATATTCCAAAGGCGCTACTTCAATTCAAGCGCAAGCCCCCTTCTATTGCATAACCTAAAAAAGCTATAAACAAAGTACCAAAGTGGTTGCGGGAACGAGACGCTTTGGTTACCAGCGAACGCTTCCAAAGGCGACCTGCTTTCAATACTAGTTGTTACCTTACGCTGCCATTTTTCTAAGATTATTGAATAGCATGGCTGGGGGCTAAGATAACTCAAATGGGAGAGCCGTGTTATGGGTGACCTTATTGCACGGTTCAGAGAGCACTTGTGTATGTGATGCAAGTGAACGTGTACGAAAAAGCTGTCGTAAAGTTTCGTTCTTCGTTCCGTCGTCGACCCTATCTATGTTTCTACGATGGCCCAAGAACACGCTCATTCTTCAGCCGTAGAGAGAGACTTTTGAATTGCGAGGTACCATTACGAGCTCAATATATACGAGTGTTATTCCGTGAAATAACTCGAATTTCAAATCATTCACTTGCTTTAACTACTCATGCTATGGATGTGGGAGCATCAACTCCGTTCCTGTGGGCTTTTGAGGAGCGGGAAAAATTGTTGGAATTCTATGAAAGAGTCTCGGGAGCCAGGATGCATGCCAGTTTCATACGACCAGGTGGAGTGGCACAAGATCTGCCTCTTGGCTTATGTCGAGATATTGATTCCTCCACACAACAATTTGCTTCTCGTATCGACGAATTAGAAGAGATGTCAACCGGCAACCGTATCTGGAAACAACGATTAGTGGATATTGGTACTGTCACTGCACAGCAAGCAAAGGATTGGGGATTCAGTGGTGTAATGTTAAGAGGTCGTGCGACATGAAGACATTGATAGCAATATGGGGGAAGTTCCCATCAGGCAACAACGGTTCTGCCTGACCCTACTTAAGCATGCATATTATGTCAGTGAAGACTTGGTGTGAAGCCTTGGAGCTTACGTTAGAAGAGCAAAAGGCCGGGGGCTAGGGTGAGCTGAGGGGGGACAGCGTAAGTGAGCGAATGTGTGTAAGCCCAGTCAAACATAACTGTTCTAGGCGGGGTGGGCCGCCCACCTTCGAATGGTGTTGGTCCTACGGACTGTGAACGGATTCGCCTCTGGCCTCTGGGCACGTCGGAACCGCATGAGTTCACCGGGGTGGAGCACGGTCCGCCAAAATCGGCATAGGTTAGGTGCTATTGATGGAACATGGTAAGCCTATCTTTCTCCATATGGAAGTGCTGCGGGCACATAGAGATGTGGGTAGAGGAAGCCTCAAAAAGCGAAGGCCGAGCTGTAGGTCACGTGACCTGCACCGAGTTGGTGGCTGACTGGGCTTTTGATTTGATCAAAGCAGAGAAGCTCGCCTTCTTGTTATCCAAAAGCAAAAGTAGGTCGAATCGGTCGGGCCCCTGCCCCGGAACGTCGAATGAAATAGGTGGCCGGGTTCTTTTTCTACGACCCTTTTTATATGGTAGGCCCGGCCCCAGGACCCCTATCCCTTATGTTTAGGAGCGGGATCCGCCCAAGAACGACCTTTCGGTGGTACGGAAGGCACGGACTCCGCGAACGTCCCTAGCCCCCTTTACTAATAAGGAAAAGAAAGCCTCAACCAGAACCACATTCCTTTTGCGTGCGGATGTAGCTAAGTGTCTGACTCTATTGGTCATAGTTTCCTGCTGTTGCGGCCGGTGCTCGTTTGCGCGCGCGTGAACCAACCCAACAAACAAGGAAAGGATGCCTCTCGGGGCATCTGAGAATGATTCGAGCCGTA
>JAKNSD010000184.1:15000-28336 GCA_023525715.1 Cichorium intybus
GTCGATTCGGGGGAAGTTATCGTACCTTCACCTCTACAATTCGGTAAAGCGGCTTCGCCTCCTCGCTTTTGTTCAATTATAAATAAATAACCACTTTAATGGAGATTTATAGCATCATTCAAGTAAATACAGATTAAGATCGTAAAAACATAAGCTTGTAATATAGCTACACCTAATTCCAGACCGGTTAATGCAAGAACTATAAATAAAGGACCAAGATCCCCTATAAAAAATAAAATATCATTCATACATAGCATAGTCCAAGCGAACCCACTTAAAATCTTTACTAAACTATGACCGGCCATCATATTAGCAAATAAACGTATTCCTAAGCTTAATGCGCGAAAACAATAAGAAATTAGCTCAAGGAGTACTAAAAAAGGTGCTAACGGCAGTGGGACTCCTGCGGGTAATAAGAAGCTTAAAAAATGAAGCCCATTTCTTTGAAATCCTACTATAGTAATGCCAATAAAAATGGAAAATGAGAGACCTAAAGTAATGAGAAAATGACTTGTAACTGTGAAGCTATAAGGTATCATACCCTGAAGATTACAAAATAACAAAAAAGTAAAAGTGACCAAGATGCAAGGGAAAAACTTTTGTTTAACATTTCCGGAAAGACCCCCTATTTGTTCGTTTACCAGGTTCAGCACGAAATCATAAATAAGCTCTACCAAGGATTGCCAAGCATTTGGTACTAAGTTTCCTCCTCCTTTTTTTGTAACAAAATGAATCAGAAGTAGGACCAAACTGAGAGTTAGCAGCATAAACAAAGATGAATTTGTGAATGAGAAATACAAGTTTCCTATCTTCATAGGAATCAATGGGAGAATGGAAAATTGCTCAAGTGGGCTGTTGGGCGTAATCGTAAGAAACACTTTTCATTTCATCCCTGTAGTTCCGCTTCTTGCTCTAAAAATTAGGAAAGACTTGTCGGAAATCGCCAGTTGGCTTGGTCCGACCAAGAAAGGCATGGGACTCTTTGGGCATTGCTTGGGTCGAGTGAAGTAAAGACTGGCTACCTATAATATAAAGATCCCTCACTGCACACTTTAGATATAATGAAAACCTTTAGTTTAGGAGTCATTCAGGCTAGATCTAAAAAAAGAACATAGCCTTCGTATGATCCCTTTCTAGTACCCTATCTTGAGCAGGAAAGTGTTCAGTAGGAAAAGACTGGAAGAAATGGGATTCGAACCCATGCATGATGCAATCTTCTTGTATGTCGATTTAGCAAACCAATGCCTTAAGCCCTTGTGCTATCCCCCCATGATCAGATCAGATAGCCCTTTGGGCAACCAACCCATTTCGCTCTATCATTTCTTCTTTCTTTCCTAGCCTACTCAAAAACTATTTAGGAAGGGCTACCGTTATATACGCAATTAATAAAGGATGCCGAATCATCCACCGAATCCTATGTTTCATCCTAGTTTATTTGATGTGTATACCTGTTTTTCAGTTGGCCTCATGTATATCTAGGCCAATGTGTCTTATTGGGCTTAGTATGTGCTTAGTTTCGGTTAATCCTTAGGCTCTTTTTGATTACGTAGAAACTTGGATTATTTTTAGCCTTTGTAATCGTAATCAAATTTCAATAATTTTTTCCATAGGTTAGTTTCTTTATTTTAGAGCTCGGGGAGTGTCTTGAGTTCTTTGTTTGGTTGCCTGGGGGCCCCTTCATTTATGTTTACTTCGGGGGTTCTCCTCCATCGGTCAATGTATTCTTACTTACCGAAAAGAAAGACTAGTTAGGTACCGTAGGTAGAGCATATTCCAACACTTCGGATAACCACTTGACATTGGCACCTTGGCCAGGTAGATCCGTCCCACTCTCCGGACCTCACCTCTGCTTTTTTGGAGTACGGGATGACTCGGATGGGCAGATAAAACAGAACCTGTCAGTTACGCCTTTAGGGGCCGCCACGTATAGCTTTAGTTTATGCTGTAGCATCGGTTATTGCTCTGGTTACGAATGACCCAATCTATCTATGGCAACCACCCCTACTTTTAGTAGATGGAGATGCGCACCTAGGAAAGCGCGGAATAGACCTACGTGTCGGCCAGTGCCGGGGCAGAGATAGGGACCATGAAAGCATGGGATTCAATCGAACCTTTTCGGACAATTCCTAACGCAGAAGAGGGATGCTAATAAGCTGACAGCTCAGGCATGGCTTCAATAGCGAAAGAAGTTCTTTCTGATTTGAATCAAGAAAGACAATGAATTTACGAGATCTTGATCCGTTCAGTGCCTTCACTTGTGAACAACAGGGACCCATTCTGTTGATTGCTTCTCTGCCCCAGCTCTAACAAACTGGTTTTTCTTTCTCACAGAATTAGGGAAATCATTAGATTCTTCTTCCTTCTTTCGGTAACATATACCGAGATAGGCTGGGAAATCCCCCTTCGATAGACAGGTGGCAACTTGACCTCTAAGTAAGGACAGGAACGCCCGTGCCCAATCAAACACCACAATCATGAAAAGCACCTGAACCGAGACCTAAAGCTGAACCGCTGAAGGAACCTCTTTCCGTTGTTAAAGCAAGTACGCTTTTCAAGCTTTTTCCTTACTCTTACTAAAGCAGGCACACGCAAAACTCTCTATTTGGCTTTTCACTGAAACCAATACGTCTAAACATAAGGTAGGTGCTTTCACGACTCACTAAACGGGGGATCAAAATCTTTGCGCAGTAGAGGCGGAGGACGAAGCGAATGTAGAGGACACAGCATATCCAGGGAAGGAAGATGGACTGGACTCACTCTCATTCATGGCATGGGCAAAAGCAGCCCTAATGACTTTCAGTGAAGATATGCTTATACGGCGAAGTCAGTCACAAAGTCTATGTTCGTATGCTTTCACTCTAAGCCGACCATCCAAAAAGGATGTGCACAATTGATCATTGACCGCAGTCTTCTCTTTTCTCTCCCAATGTGGGGAACTTTTTTCGGTTTTTTTCTCTTCAGCACAGCACTCAATGGTGATGCATGGCGTCATTACTGAATCCTTTCATTGACCTTTCTTTTCTATAACGAAAAAAGCCCTCCTCTCGGTGATGTGGGTGAGAAACCCAAATCAGAAAAGCTCAGCAAGCCAATGGCTCAACGGTTCTCACCACCCTCCTCTGGCGCAAACACCGTTTGCTGCGCTCATCACGAGAAGCCGGGGTCTTGGGTGGACTTCAAGCGCGATGATAGTTAGTCTGAAGTTTTCTACTATGCCATCTTTATTAGTTCAAAGACCGGGCTTGGGGGTTGGTCTCAGTGGTCAATGAAAATGTACTAGTGTGCTGTCTTAACATGCAGAAATTTTATTAGACTGCTAGCTTTACCAGCGGTAGGAGGGTTAAAAGACGGTGCATGAGCGAAGTAGGATCCTCTTTTTTTGTATCCCATCGACGATATTCTTTGGTTTTGGTACATAACAATTTGCATAAGCAAAGTCGAATATTTGTTACAAATCTAGATCCTGCACTCTCATCTCTAGTCTCTAGCTATCATCTTAGTATATTAGTAAAGCTATATCTTGTACTTTCTTGGGCCTAACTAAGAAAAGAGAACAAGAGAAGAAAAGCAAAAGCAAATACGACTTTCAGCCAGGCTGCTTCATTCAAGTCTAGGACTTAGGCAAGACTTATAAATCGAGCAGTTATAAAGCAGTTTAATCGCATTTATCGTCTCTCACTTAGCTCTGATCTGGTGTCGTCGCTCACAGTCCAAGAAGAGTAGTCCTTTCATTGGCTAGCGGGATTACGCTTAATGGGATAGACCGATCATCGCTTCCTTCCTCTACTAGTTCTGGAGTCAAGCCAGCAAAGAAGTAGACTCCTTCCTTTTTCACTGGCTAGCATCATAGGGATATTCGACGTTTAATGAGATAGTCTAGTTCTAGACTAAAGCTAGCAAAAAACAAGACTGAGGTCGATAGGGGCATTACTAGTAATTGCTAAGGTGCTTTATTAAGTATTTTCCACGCTCCTCTCCAGTCTCTTTCCAGCCTTTGTGATTTCATATACTATTCCCGTATGCCATATCTCTTATTCAATCTTGCTATACGTCCAAGCTCGGTAGTTGGAAGCAGAACTGAGACTGGATGTGACTGAAGGAAAAGGGAGATAGGTGTGATAGGAGGGCACGGTTAAACAGGTAAGCGAAGGCTCTCTCTCTCGCTCTGTGGTCTTGTGTGAACTCCTTTCCGCCCATTATTGATCTTCACTCTAAGTGAGCAGGTCAAAGCAGTTGAGGTGATAGCAATAGTAAGCAGGGAAGCAGAAGAAAAAGGTCTTCAAAGAACTTTTGTGTAATAAAGCTTCTTGGTCTCATTTCATTGGTCTCTAAGGCAAAGTCTCGCTTAATCGTTCATCGATCTTTTTCTGTAAGGCCTCGGGCCCCACGAATTCCGATTTCTTTTTTTGTTTGTATTAAAGTGTTGGTAGCTTCTAGCCTCGAGCTGGAAAGTCTCATCGGCGGGGGGTACTATAGATATATCATAACTCTCTAATTGAGACTCAATCTATACAATCAATCAGTATGTGCAATATACCGGTCTTTGCGATATGCTCTTTCAAATAGATCACAGATCTTCCCGCTTAGCTGCACTGCTCTCTGAGCTCTTTTGTCCGCTATCGCTTCCTCTAGTACTAGCTCTGATCTCTCTTCAGCAGTTGCAGTACGATTCTTTAATTCATCTCCTGCCCTTTATAGTCGTAATCGCTAGAAACTCTATATCATTGGCAATTGGCATTGGCGTAATCTTTTTTCTCCTGTCGGAAGGGGGTCCTGTCGAAAGCAAGAAAAGGCATTGCAAATGGCGTGCCCTTACTCTAATTCTAAATAAAGCTCTTTTGCGCTCTTGGTCAGGCCTGTAACAAGTATCTAAAAAATCTTTTCTTTTCGGCCTATGGTTCGGTCAAAGCAATGACTTGAGTGAGTAAGGAAGTAGGACCTTTTTACCCCGGCTGTGAGTTATTACTGACCCCTCTCTGTCTCTCCCCCGCGCTGTGAATGAAGTGAGTAATTCGTTGGTGCTTGCCCTTCAGTAAGTAGTTCGGATGGCTGGATACATGCTACGCTCTGCCACGCTTGCCTGACCGCGAGAAGCCTTAGGGTAAAATAATCTTTAACAGCAATTTGAGAGCATCTTTGGAATTTAAAGAAGGGGCTAACCTGACTTTCACTTTCATAAAAAGAGAAAACTGGACTTGCACTTTAAGAAATGGAATTTGCGATGAGCCAGAAGTTAGAATCTCGCCTAACCACCTGTCTCCGTCTCCCGTAGTTCCCCCCAGAAACATCCGTTTGCCTACTTCTACTCTGGCCGGGGGTAACAGTCTTTTTGAGAACCAAGTGGCCCTTGAGGAAGACCTTCAGAAAACCCCTCTAACTCGGGGAAAGGAATTCAAGCCCATAAAATGAGTCAAGTCTATGATAGGTACCAATAGTCCTTTATGGCGCTCTTACCCCTTATGCAAAGCACCAATGACTTCGGTCTTCTGAAAGGGGCTTAGGGCATATCATCAAAGAAAGAATCCCGAGGAAGGGGGTGAAGCTGAGGTTAGAAACGGTTTCTCCCGCTGTTGCTAGTTCTTCCGTTGTTGGTAGTTCCTCAGGTCGGGTTGTTTATTTTTCAATTCTTTCAGAACCTTTCGTATGCGCCTATTGGAAGATTTGGGCTACCTCCTCTCTTTCCGATCTCATTCAGATAATAAGCCAGTCCGGTTTATTAGATAGTGAGTGGGTAAGAGAGGTGCTTGGTCTGTCTCCGAATGTGGGCCTAGAAGCATTAGCCGAGTCTCTGAATATTCCCGAGGGTTCTCAGGATAAAGACAGCCTTAAGGTGCTAACGGAGCTTCCACGGTCTCAGTCCATGAAGGTGCTTGCTTTATTGGTTGGCAGCTTGGTTATAGTCGTTATGAAGAATGAAGGAGCGACGAAGGAGCTCACTTCCACGACATGGGAAAGGATCATGGGATGAGGAAAAGAAAGAAAAGGTGCAAGGTGAGGAGATATCGAGAGGTAGAATAGGTGAAATGAGTTCAAAGGAATTAGTTAAGACACGCTTCTTTAGCACAGGCCACGGAGTGAAGTTGGAAGGTTCAATGAACTACGCGAAGGGGAAATCTTGGGCGCTATTGTTGTCTATATACAAGTGGCGTAGGCGAAGCTGTGGCGACTCGTGGAGTAGACAGCGAGCTCCGCTTGAACAGAAAGCAGCAAGCTGCAAGCACTACTCCAAAAGCAGTGAGCTCCGCAACAAAAGCGAAGCGAGCCGCGGTAGCCTATTAAGTTTTTCAGCTGCATCGTACCGTACTATGGGAGGGGTCCGTACCTCCTTTAGATAGAGCCCCCCTGCTCCTAATGTAGAGCTAGAACTACTGCTACCGTGGAATCCGCGGTCACACATAAGTATCTCGCCTTCCAAAAAAAGCGGCTGCTAATTAGCACTAATGCTAATGGGGACCATCGATCAAGAAGGACTTCGGAGACTGCAATCGAATTGATCAAAAAAGAGAAATAGGGCCAACTCTTCTAGTTGCGCCTCTAACCTTACTACGCTACCCTGATAAAAGGTCGAATTCAGCAGGACTGCAGGCACGAAATGCCGATCAAATCCGTTAAAGGAAGCCTAATCAAAGCGGGCAAACAAGAAGATCTGACTGAGTTGATGATGGACCGGATCTCGAAAGGCGAGAGGCTTTCATAAAGACGTATGATAAACGGAGGGTCGAGAGAGGCTTATTGCACGATCCACCCAACCGCTAATAAATGCTGCATAAGATAAGAGAGTGGGAGGCCGGCCCCCGCCCATCTGGAGGTGCACACCCATTTATGAACATATACAAAGGGCTAAAGAGAGAAGTCCATGGAGAACTACCAAATCCAATGACTTTGATTTGTTCGTACCATTCTGTCATCGATCACTGCTGGGTCGGTTGGTGAGTCACCCAAAAAAAGCATCGAGAAAGGTCAAGCATATATGTTTTATGAAATGATCAGCGGTTTCATTTATGCTATGCCCTGCATCGTGTTCGTCTGTGTTTATTGAGCTTTCAGCGCCATGCGCTTTGCTTCGCTTTATAAAAGAGAGAGAGCCTTGTCTTGAGAGTGAAAAGAAAGGGCAAGCGATAGAAAGGATAGTCCCTCGCGCGTTCGCGAGAACTACTAGAAAATGGTGAGATCATTAGATCATTAGTGAAAGAAGGACCAACGACGATCCTATCCTAAAGGAGAAGAAGGAGTAGGAGGAGTCAGTTTCTTTGAAGATCGAGGAATCAATCTCCCAATTATGCCATTCGGAAGAAGTCTTCTACAGAGGGAAAGCCTGTTACGAGTAAGTGGAGAGGAAAGATCTCCAGAGATTCTTATCTCATTCCATTCCAGTGGCTCAACCAGTAACCAATGGCGAAAACTAAAAAATCCATGGTTTCCCGGTAGAACCCTATTTCGCCCAAGTTGTTTCAGAACCGGAAAAAAGAAGCGGTTTTTCGCACAGCTTGCGCATAGTGCAGGTCCCACTTGTATATCGTATTTGGCCGAAGAAGCATCGGACAGGTTGGAGTTCTTACCTTCTTGGGATTCCATGGACCAAGATCTGCTTTTATTATATGGGCAATACCGATCTACTTTAGTAGATCATATGGATGTAGAAAAAGCTTCTCATTTTGATGAATTGGAAACATCTCTTTTCCATTTCTATTTACCCAGTTCATATCTTTGTTTCGTGTGTTCCCCGGAGGAATTCGATCTCTTCAATCTCGGGATACCACCTAAATAACTATAACTGCGGCCAGAGAGTCAAATAGGTCGGGAAGAAAGAGTCTGAGGTTGGGTTGGACGACATACATCTTGGTTGGTCCCACCACCACTGGGGATTGGACATATATAGAATCTTTCTTCTAAAAAAGTCTTATTATATATATATATATAATTTTATATTCTTATTTATTTAAATAGCTGCAAGACCACAAAACGGGGTGAAAAAAACCGAAAGCCCTTCTTTTAAGTTCCTCCCAGATACATGGCTTACATACCCGGCTCAACATTCTTGGAAAACAATCGAATCGAGGGTCCGGAGGAGAATTGGCCATTCAATCTTGTGAACTAATCGAGACCGAAATTGGAGAAAGAGATACGAACGGAAAGGAATAACCAATCGATGAAAGAACATGAAACCATTCTGTTTCAATAGAGGTACGAGAAAGGGTTGGGGGCAATGAAGTAGGTGAAGTGGTTGGATTTTGCGAGCTGTTCCCACCACTGCTGGATGTGATTCCAAGAGCCGAACGAGAATGAATACCACACAGAAAAGTCAAGACCAGGCTCCCTAATGGAATGTTTAACCGATCCATTCCGGATCGACCGAATTGGTACGGAAGTTGTAACATGGGAAAACCACGGAAAACACGACTTATTTGAATAACCCGGTGACCTACCAATTGTAGAAGTAGGATTTTTGGCAAGCAATAAGCACTTAAATAATACAATTCAAGTGTACCATCTTCTTTCTCATTTCGAGGAAAAGGTGCGGAAGGAAAAGGAAACAACGGAGGGATCCGAATCGGACCTAAATGGGAATGACATGAAAAGTCTTTTTCAAAACCTAGCATTAAGGGCGTTACGACGATATATGAGAGGAATGGAGAAAAACTCGTGATTGGTGTGGAGGGGAAGGTCTGTTTATAATATAGTTCAAGAAAGAGTCGTCTCATTTCCTTACTTCTTCGTTCTTTCTAATTCATTCACTTCAAGACTGGTTCTGAACGCGCGCGTAACATCATCTTCAACCAACCTCCATCGTACCGGTGCGACCACTAAAGAATTGCTTATACACTAAACAGCTGCTTATATACGCTTACTAAAAGACTGACTTTTATTCATATTCAATTCATTAGGCCAGCGTGAAACTAAGAAAGATAGATGTGCCTAAGGCGTAAGCAAACTGTGCACGCTAAGAGAAGAGGAGAGATGTTCGCAATGACTACCACAAGAAAGCCGCCCCCTATCTCTAAAAGGGCCCGTCACTTCGTTCGTACCTTCTTGGCTTAGGCTTGCAACTTCACTTACTTTATGGCCTTGCCGCCTTTTTATAGCAGAAGCTAAGCGCTTGAAAAGCGCGCTAAGAAAGGTTGCTTCTGTCGGCCTTTATGTGCAACAGTCCACCAGTAGCGGAAGATAGGGTTACCGTACATACAAGAGTCTTCCAGTTCTTACGGAAGCTCTTTCTTACCAGTCAAGTAGTACAACAGCTGTCTCTTATCTTATAGCCCGGCGCGGCGGGTCGCCTTTTTAATTCAGTAGATAGAAGAAAGTATTAGATAAGGAGTAGGTGAGTGAGTCCTCGCTGACCTGAGCGATTTCGATCACCTAGCAGGCCTTTTCTTTGGTAGGTAACATCGCCAAAGCGTATCATCAGATTTTACTACGAAGGAAGGAACTCGGCAGAAGATCGGTCTGCAAGAAAGGCCTACTTATCCACGGGTTCATTGACAAAACCGCCGTAGGAATGGAGACCTTTCAATAGAGCGGAGGCGAACTGATCAACGAGAAAGAGGCCCTACTCACTACAAAGGAATACACCACAAGATCGAACTGCACTCATGCCTCTCCCGCATCAAGTCGACCGCCAGACTGGAGCTTCGTAACATGTTGACGAAGACCTCCGAACTGAGGGTTCGGTCAGTACAAGAGACTACTTTGTCTCCTCGGAAGAAGAATAGCCCCGCTCTCTAGCCGACTGATCCCGTTGATCAAACTGGGAGGGAACGTGTCACATTAGAGGTGAACGATCAGAGGTGTCCTCTAATCACTACGATGAGCTGGTCCCTCTTTTAGTAGACTCAGCTATGAATATTCATGAAAAAAATGAATGCCGGGCTCTTTCTTTCACAGCTAACCCCATTTTCTTAATGCCGAGACTTTCTCTTTCGTCGAGCCCCGAGCTTGTGGTCCTCCTTTGAGTTTGGGTTCAATTGGATGAATCTGTCAAGTCAAGGTCAACGTACGTAGCAGCAAGGATGGTGCATCGCCTCTTTCTCGTTCTCGCTCGGGAGCCAAAACGAACACGCCTGCTACCTACTGTACTGGAACCTTCGACCAGGCATTCTACCTTTGTCGAATCGGAACCAATACCACTGCATTGCGCTCGAACAGTTGAGCGCCCGCCGGCCCTTCCGTGCACAGATAGATTCATTCTTCGTACCTGGTCCAGCCTCACAACCCTTCGCGGGTTGGTAAGAAGTAAGTCTTGTTTGGTAAGACGGAATTTTACAAAGAAAAGAGAGTGCTCGCCCCGGCCAACAAAGACCGTAATTACATAGATAACTGCTCCTCCCCTTCTCCGTCTTTCAGGCTTTAAGGCGAACCGTATGGCGGCTGGAAATAAAGACGACCTCACCTTCTCGTAGATGGTGTCAGTGAGAGCCATTTTAGTACCCCCCGTTGACCTTTTTTTGTAGATAGAATCTTCAATGAGTGGAAACAAGCAACCTTACTAAGCTAAGAAAGGTGCTTGTTGAGTAAGGCCGGCTTTCTTCGAATGCTTGAGCGCTTCTTTCTCATATCGATCATTCAATATCCTTGACTTTTCAATAAGGGGCGCGTTAGCTAGGCCGTTTTTCTTGCAGGAGTGCTAGCGCGCGCCCTTACGTTTTCTTCGCTTGCTCTGCAGTACGAGCCTCATACAAAGCCGCGCCCCTTTAATATGATGAAGAGGGGCCGCCCTCTTTTATTTTCCGCACCAATCCTTATTTACTACTACTTCTTTTTTGGGGTGTATAGCTCAGTTGGTAGAGCATTGGGCTTTTAACCTAATGGTCGCAGGTTCAAGTCCTGCTATACCCAAACCTAACTTGCACTATACTATGAGTAAGGATGCGTAGTAGCGCAAAGAGCACTCTTTGGCCTTTAGATTAGAGGCGCTTCGCCGTCTTTGATTGGATGGAAACATCTATCTAAAGTGTGCAGTGAAGGATCTTTATATTATAGGTAGCCAGCCTCTAGCCCATATACCTGAAAAGGCGACTACCTATCAATTGTATTGGCCCAATTCCAGATCAATAGAATAGAAGGTATCATATTCACTAAATTCCTAAGGGGAATCGCCCGCTTGACTAAGAGCCTCTGCCTATTGTCTTATTTTCTACTGATTGCTTGTATCAAGCAGGACGTCCACATGAGAGTTGTACCAAGCAAGTGTTCTCCCTTCACTATTTTCACTAATGACTTATTTGTTAGCGCGGAATCAAAGAATAAATGAATACATTGGGCTTTCGCCACCTGAAAATGCCCGACAGTCATTCAAGATTATCTGCATTTTAGTAAGTGTATGCAAGAGACGCAGTCTTAGTATTAGGAATAGCGAGTTATCCCTCGTATCCGCAGAAGTGAATGCAACTGAACCCTTCGCTACTCCTTTTTGTATGACTGACCAACCTACTTAAGCTCTCGGAGACCTGCTAGGCGAGATTCCGCTTTAGTTGCTGCCAAGGCTTTCAATGAGAAGAAAGCAGGGGCGGAAAGATTTTCCTTTTAGCCGGGGGAGCTCTGAAACATTCTCCTTAGAAAAAGAAAGGATAGGAAAATGGTGATACAAAAGAATCACCAGTCCCGCCATAAAAGACAAATCAAATAAGATAAGGAAACCTCTAACAATAAAGAACATGTCCTACAACCAACCGCATACACATACCCTCGATACAAAGCAAGAAAGAAAGCAAACTAAGTCCTCGCCTCGGGTGAGCCAACAAGTCAAGGGACTTCACACACTAAGAAGAGAATCATTCTCTGAGAAAGAGCTTCAAAGATAAGTGTAAGAAAATGAAGGATTTTACTTTTTTCATACTACGACATTTCCTACGAGACGGATTGAGGACTGACGGAGAGACTGAGTCAAGCACTAAAAGAATTAGCACAAGGATTAGTGCTGGAAAGGAGGACGGCCTACGCTATTAGAGGAGAGTTACTGTAAAGACACAACTTCCACCCTGTTGGCTGTAGTTTTAGCTTGTATATGTGAAGAAGAAAAAAACTATATTTTTTTTCATAGAATAACTCTTTCTATTGGGAAATAGAGAGGTGGATCACTAGCCGAATCTTCTACTACGGTATCAGTTGGTTAGCGGAACCTTTTTATTGATTCTCGAATCTGTTCATCCACGAGCTACTCAAAATTCGATCAAAGGAGCTACGGAAAGCATTTAGACAGATGAAAGTATTTCAACTACTGAAAGGGGAATGGCTACTTCAGATGAAAATCATTATTCTGCTTTACGGATCTATTAAATTTTCATTCAAGTTTCATGACTTTATCGAGATTGAATTACAATCTCAGGGATTCGCTACTAATGCTCCTCCTATCCTACTTCTTGCCAATTTCTTAAGCTTTCTTCTTAATAAATTATGAGTTTAGAGTTGACTCAGCAAGACTCGCACCCGACTTTAGAAAAAGTGGTGTCCTAAGTTTTTAAGCTACAGAAGTAGTCTTCTCGGTGACTAAAGACTCAAAAAATGGGAAGATGAGGGCCATGGGCAAGCGCATCCTTCAGTTAATGCTTCGCTTTGAAATCGCCTCCCCTTCTTCCCTGATAGATAGAGCTAGTACAGAGATTAGGCTCTCCTATCTACATAGAAAGCAACCTTACCTTAGATTATATCCCAGCCTGGTAAGTAAGAAATGGATTACCATACCACCCTACTAGAAGAAAGAAAAGAATATCCAAGCATCCAACCCATCCGAATCTTGGGTCCGGGCCATCTCTATTTCATGGGCCGAAGGCTAAGGCTTATTATAGAATAGTAAGTAAACTGGTTAGCTTTAGGACTAGACAACCCCGCCGGGAGCCAGGAGAAGTAAGCTTAGGCTGCACATGTTAGATCCGATTCCAATTTGACGAATTACCCTCTTATGTCAAATCTGAAAAGAACCTATTCCTATTCGTCGTAAACAAAAGGCATATTAAACGAAAGGTCTTACGGAGTCTTGTCCTAAAGTCCCACGCATGCCTGCTCTTCGTATATAGAGACACGATTCTCGGCATCCTGCCTTTAAAGAGGCGCTTCGATAGACGATCAGTTATCAGTCTAGTTCGACACCTTGTTCTCAACTGAACTAGTAGACAGACGCTTCTGGGCATTTCTCAAAAGAGTTAGATCCGCCTAATCAATGTAGTAGTTCAGCTATTCCTTTGACAGACAGTTAAAGTTTCAGGCAAAGGCAGAGGATCCGATCCTGTAGTCAACTACCTGGACTATTCAAAATAGAATAGACTGGATTAGCGAGATCCGTTTTCATCCGAACCCCATCTTGTTAAGCCTAAGAGGCACGAGCTATATCTTACATACTCTA
>JAKNSD010000186.1:17500-20000 GCA_023525715.1 Cichorium intybus
CCGGGGAAACAAGGCACCGTGCCCTACACAGACCCATGAACGACCCGGGGAAACAAGGCACCGTGCCATACACAGACCCACGAACGATCAGGGGAAACAAGGCATCCTGCCATACACAGACCCATTAAGGAAAACCCCAAGCATGACCTTCTTGTATTGCAACACCCTTCATGCGTGTTAAAAGGGACTCATACAAAATCTCATGCGAATCCGACTCCATTTGATCTAGTTTTTAAGAACAGCGGTACCGAAGCCTTCTAGGCTCTGATAAAGCCAGGCGATGGAAAACTACAAACCCATCATGGTTTTTCGTTATTGAAATGCCTTTCATTTATCTTGTAAAGGAGTCGCACAAAATTTCGTGTCAATCCGTCTTGATTCGAGCCAGTAACGAAGAATTACGGCACCGCAGGCTTTTCGGATCGACTAACGGGTGGGCCACGGAAAATTACGACCCGATCACGGGATTTTTTAATTGCAATCCCTTACTTACATGTTAACAAGGCCTCACACAAAATTTCGTGTCAATCCGACTTGATTCGAGCCGGTAACGAAGAACTACGACACCGTAGGCTTTTCGGATCGACTAACGATAGGCCACGGAAAATTACCACCCGATCACGGGATTTTTTAATTGCAATCCCTTACTTACATGTTAAAAAGGCCTCACACAAAATTTCGTGTCAATCCGACTTGAATCGAGCAAGTTATGAGCAATTATGCCGCCTCAGCAAAATCAATATCTGTTCCTGTCACTTTGCTTTTTGTGCAATATGTATATATAGGGGGTACCATGGGGACTGCACTCCATCGGTGCCCGACACGGGTGCCCAGCGACCAAGGCGTGCGAGGCTAGCACGACCAAGGCAAGGCCATGGCAAGGCCAACACAGGCCAAGGATGCCCAACGACCACGAGAACAAGGCCTCGCCCCACGCACGCCGCCTCGCTTCCTCGCACAACGACCCGTGAACGACCCTCCCCGGCTTGTTTCCTCGCACAGCGACCCGTGTCCCCAGCCCACCCCGTGCGAGATTCCCCAAGTCGCGACCAACTTTTGCCCGACGCCGTGCCCGATCTCGAAAATTATGACGCCTCACCAAAATCAGTATCTGTTCCTGTCACTTTGCTTTTTGTGCAATATGTATATATAGGGGGTACCATGGGGACTGCACTCCACCGGTGCCCGATACGGGGATGTGGCGACCAAGCCCCGTGAGGTTGGATCGAGCACGGGTAACAAAGGCCAACCATGCCCAACGATCGTGGGAACAAGGCCACGACCCACACGCCTTGCCTTGTTTACCTCGATCATGGGCTTGTTTCCTCGATCCTTGGCTTGTTTCCTCGATCCTTGGCTTGTTTTCCCCGATCATTGGCTTGTTTTCCTCGATCATCGGCTTGTTTACCTCGATCATGGGCTTGTTTCCTCGATCATTGGCTTGTTTTACTCGATCATCGGCTTGTTTACCTCGATCATCGGCTTGTTTACCTCGATCATGGGCTTGTTTCCTCGATCATTGGCTTGTTTTACTCGATCATTGGCTTGTTTTTCTCGATCATCGGCTTGTTTACCTCGATCATCGGCTTGTTTACCTCGATCATGGGCTTGTTTCCTCGATCCTTGGCTTGTTTCCTCGATCCTTGGCTTGTTTTCCTCGATCCTTGGCTTGTTTTCCTCGATCATTCACCTGGATAGTGCCCAACCATGGCTTGTTTTCGAAAATTATGCCGCCTCAGCAAAATCAGTATCTGTTCCTGTCACTTTACTTTTTGTGCAATATGTATATATAGGGGGGTGTCGAGAGCTGATAGGCGGTGCTAGTCGGAGATAGTCGGAGTTGGCCTATTGGCTTGTGGGTTTGGTCGCGTTTCGCCGGCAACCTTTAGTGGTGCCCTGGTCGCGGGCATCATGCACGTAGATATCTACGTGTTACACTGTCGAGACGATGTTCGCATCGTGGAGGTGGCGACTTAATTGGCATCACAAGCACCGGGTGCCAAGGATTTAGAGACGACCCGCATGTTTACAAGAGTCTATGGTGGATGATGTGCTCGCATATTTTCGGCTTAGTGGAGTCCCTAGCTTTTCAATACGTACTGACCACTACTGGTTGCCCAAGCCCGGCTAGCATTCGGTTGTGTGAGGATCCGTATGGGAGGCGCAATGACGAAACTCGGTTGCGGATATGGTGCCTCATTATTCACTCCGTTGAGTTCCTAGCTTGTTGTTACGTACCGAGCACGACTAGTGGCCGGCTTCGCTAGCCATTCGTCGTGGGAGGATCAGTATGGGAGGCGTGTAACGATTCGGATTCTCTTCTAAACATGCGTGTCGTCTCCAAATCAGTCCCGAATCACTACCATTGCCCAAGCCCCGCTAGCAATCGGTAGTGCAGAGAATCAGTCGCTAAATCACGATCAAAATCACTACCAATGCCCAAGCCCCAGCTAGCAATTGGTAGTGATGAGATCAGTCGCTCTAATGAACTTGTTCGCGT
>JAKNSD010000187.1:20000-21013 GCA_023525715.1 Cichorium intybus
GTTACACTGTCGAGACGATGTTCGCATCGTGGAGGTGGCGACTTAATTGGCATCACAAGCACCGGGTGCCAAGGATTTAGAGACGACCCGCATGTTTACAAGAGTCTATGGTGGATGATGTGCTCGCATATTTTCGGCTTAGTGGAGTCCCTAGCTTTTCAATACGTACTGACCACTACTGGTTGCCCAAGCCCGGCTAGCATTCGGTTGTGTGAGGATCCGTATGGGAGGCGCAATGACGAAACTCGGTTGCGGATATGGTGCCTCATTATTCACCCCGTTGAGTTCCTAGCTTGTTGTTACGTACCGAGCACGACTAGTGGCAGGCTTCGCTAGCCATTCGTCGTGGGAGGATCAGTATGGGAGGCGTGTAACGATTCGGATTCTCTTCTAAACATGCGTGTCGTCTCTAAATCAGTCCCGAATCATTACCATTGCCCAAGCCCCGCTAGCAATCGGTAGTGCAGAGAATCAGTCGCTAAATCACGATCAAAATCACTACCAATGCCCAAGCCCCAGCTAGCAATTGGTAGTGATGAGATCAGTCGCTCTAATGAACTTGTTCGCGTATCGTTCGGTGCATTCTGGGGGTCGTTTTGGCTTTTGGTTGCTTGCTTGGTCTTGGTGCCAAGGGGGTGGCTCTTAGCTGGATGGTCTTCGGGGATGTCTACCGTAAAGGTGCATGAGTGGTGTTTGGTTTGTTACGGGTGGTTGGATGTCTGCTTGAGCAGCAACTTCCACGCGTGCATACCTCTTCAGTAGTGCTACAAGGCTTTGTTTGCCTTGAGCATCCGGTGGGTTTCCTGTGCTGCATACCTAATCAATGGCATCGTTTGGTTATATCAAAGTCCCTCTTCGTGATATGTCCCTTGGGGCATTAAACGAACCTTGAAGCGCTCTCCATGGTCCATACTGTTGTTGCCTATGCAACGATGGCATGGCCTTTGGAGCATCGTTTGGTTTCTTGGATACGGAACGCGATGTGGGCTGTAGGGTCTTTATCGATTCTATTT
>JAKNSD010000190.1:20000-21851 GCA_023525715.1 Cichorium intybus
GCTCTCGACACCCCCCTATATATACATATTGCACAAAAAGTAAAGTGACAGGAACAGATACTGATTTTGCTGAGGCGGCATAATTTTCGAAAACAAGCCATGGTTGGGCACTATCCAGGCGAATGATCGAGGAAAACAAGCCAAGGATCGAGGAAAACAAGCCAAGGATCGAGAAAACAAGCCCATGATCGAGGTAAACAAGCCGATGATCGAGGTAAACAAGCCGATGATCGAGAAAAACAAGCCAATGATCGAGTAAAACAAGCCAATGATCGAGGAAACAAGCCCATGATCGAGGTAAACAAGCCGATGATCGAGTAAAACAAGCCAATGATCGAGGAAACAAGCCCATGATCGAGGTAAACAAGCCGATGATCGAGGAAAACAAGCCAATGATCGGGGAAAACAAGCCAAGGATCGAGGAAACAAGCCAAGGATCGAGGAAACAAGCCCATGATCGAGGTAAACAAGGCAAGGCGTGTGGGTCGTGGCCTTGTTCCCACGATCGTTGGGCATGGTTGGCCTTTGTTACCCGTGCTCGATCCAACCTCACGGGGCTTGGTCGCCACATCCCCGTATCGGGCACCGGTGGAGTGCAGTCCCCATGGTACCCCCTATATATACATATTGCACAAAAAGCAAAGTGACAGGAACAGATATTGATTTTGGTGAGGCGTCATAATTTTCGAGATCGGGCACGGCGTCGGGCAAAAGTTGGTCGCGACTTGGGGAATCTCGCACGGGGTGGGCTGGGGACACGGGTCGCTGTGCGAGGAAACAAGCCGGGGAGGGTCGTTCACGGGTCGTTGTGCGAGGAAGCGAGGCGGCGTGCGTGGGGTGAGGCCTTGTTCTCGTGGTCGTTGGGCATCCTTGGCCTGTGTTGGCCTTGCCATGGCCTTGCCTTGGTCGTGCTAGCCTCGCACGCCTTGGTCGCTGGGCACCCGTGTCGGGCACCGATGGAGTGCAGTCCCCATGGTACCCCCTATATATACATATTGCACAAAAAGCAAAGTGACAGGAACAGATATTGATTTTGCTGAGGCGGCATAATTGCTCATAACTTGCTCGATTCAAGTCGGATTGACACGAAATTTTGTGTGAGGCCTTTTTAACATGTAAGTAAGGGATTGCAATTAAAAAATTCCGTTATCGGGTGGTAATTTTCCGTGGCCTATCGTTAGTCGATCCGAAAAGCCTACGGTGTCGTAGTTCTTCGTTACCGGCTCGAATCAAGTCGGATTGACACGAAATTTTGTGTGAGGCCTTGTTAACATGTAAGTAAGGGATTGCAATTAAAAAATCCCGTGATCGGGTCGTAATTTTCCGTGGCCTACCCGTTAGTCAAATGGAGTCGGATTCGCATGAGATTTTGTATGAGTCCCTTTTAACACGAATGAAGGGTGTTGCAATACAAGAAGGTCATGCTTGGGGTTTTCCTTAATGGGTCTGTGTATGGCAGGATGCCTTGTTTCCCCTGATCGTTCGTGGGTCTGTGTATGGCACGGTGCCTTGTTTCCCCGGGTCGTTCATGGGTCTGTGTATGGCACGGTGCCTTGTTTCCCCGGGTCGTTCATGGGTCTGTGTACGGCACGGTGCCTTGTTTTCCCGGGTCGTTCATGGGTATGTGTATGGCACGGTGCCTTGTTCACCCGGTCGTCCATGGGTCTGTCTATGACACGGTGCCTTGTTCACCTGGTCGTCCATGGGTCTGTCTATGGGACGGTGCCTCGTCCATGGGTCTGTCTATGGGACGGTGCCTTGTTCACCTGGTCGTCCATGGGTCTGTCTATGGGACGGTGCCTTGTTCACCTGGTCGTCCATGGGTCTGTCTATGGGACGGTGCCTTGTTCA
>JAKNSD010000191.1:0-20000 GCA_023525715.1 Cichorium intybus
ACTTAGCTAACAAGGTGATTATTAACAAGGAGGTAATGGGTTCAAACCCTGCCACTAACATAACAATGAGTAACACTAACAAAACAATGAGTAATTTAGGAGTAGGAGTATGATAGATTTGCCGTTCAATATATATATATATATATATATATATATATATATATATATATATATATATATATATATATATATATATATATATATATATATATATATATATATATATATATATATATATATATATATATATATTTGAAAGGCAACTTATATTAAACGGGGCGAAACCCCAGCCAGCGGCTGGAGCACCAAAACAAAAGAATTACATCACATTTAAGGAAGTTCTAGGAGCATTAAGCCACCTAAACCTATCTAACTCCAGTTTTCTAGCCCGACTATCAATCCAAACGAACGCCTCCAGTTGAATTTTTCGCACTACCTCCTCCACTTGAAGAGTCCGGTTATGAAAGGTAGCCTCGTTTCTCGCCCACCAGATAAAATTAAAAGTCGCCGCACCCACAGTAAACAGCACTTTTTCTTCTGTCTTATTAGACGCCTGACCAAGTAACCCATCGAAAAGATCTAGCATGGAGTTGAATTGTCTCCCATTACAACCCCACCATCTAAGAATTTTTGCCCACACTTCTTTTGCTATCCTACATTCGTTGAACAGATGAATGATGGATTCTTCCTTCTCGTTACACATATCGCAAGTTATAGGAATATTAAGAACTCCCGTCTTGTTAATATTTTCCTTCACAGGAATTCTATTTTTAAAAAGACGCCATAAGAAAATTAAGTTCTTTTTTGGAACCATTTACTCCATCTAGTATTCCCTGAATTTTCCTGTATTTTTGCTGCCACTTGTTTACGCAACCACGCGACTGTGAAGCATGATTTCGGACCCCCCTACATTCCCATTTATCTTCCCTATTATTAATTTTCACCTCTTTGATTATATCTTTTAGCACCGTGAGATCATTATTAGTTCTCCCCTGTCTAATGACACCTCTCCAACTCCACGAACCTTCGGTATTCCTCAGTCTCTCTTCCACCGTTGCGTATTGTTTGTCTTCTAATTTAAAAAGTCTAGGGAAGACGCATCTCAATGGTTTCTGTCCCATCCAAGCATCATACCAGAATAAAGACTTTTTGCCATTCCCAATCTTTTTCGTTATCAACGTTCTCGGATCCAAATCCCCTGTATCCAAGTTACTCCAAGTTTGTACAATTCTTCGCCAATTATGACCCATTTGAACGTGCCCTATATCAATTTCCGTACAGAATTCACCATGTATACTATCCAAAACATTTGTCCATAAAGCACCTTTATCGAGTTTATATCTCCAAAACCATTTAGCTATCAACGCGTTATACATATCCCCAAATCGTTCCATTTGATCCACGCGTTATACATATATATATATATATATATATATATATATATATATATATATATATATATATATATATATATATATATATATATATATATATATATATATATATATATATATATATATATATATATATATATATATATATATATATATATATATATATATGGATCATAGTACTATATCGGAGAAAAAAAAGATTCAAAAAAAACTTTTGGATCATTATATTTTTATAATGAAATAATGATACAAAATAAAAACAGAAAAATTGCATCATTACGTTTTGCAATGATGCAAATTTTTTTTTTCAATTTTTTTTTGATAATGAGATAGTTCTATTCTCGATTTTATGATTTCTACTTTTTTATATTTTTTTCAATTTTTTTAAGATGTCCTCGCGAGTCCTCACCGAAAAAAGAATCCTTATCTGAACCGGACCATATATATATATATATATATATATATATATATATATATATATATATATATATATATATATATATATATATATATATATATATATATATATATATATATATATATATATATATATATATATATATATATATATACTATGATTAATTCTCATGTAGGCGTGAAGGAAAACACGAGGTGGTCGTCCGACCAGGAATCGTGTGAAGGAGAAAACCAGCTTTTGTTGTCCGTCCATGATTCGCGTGAAGGAGAAAACCCAGAAACCAACAAGTCGGCATGCGATTCCAACTCAGCAAACACGCTTTTGTCGTCCGAGAAGGTTACGCGTGAAGGAAAAAAGACGGGAGGGATTGTAAAAGAGAGCGCTCCAGAAACCAATGAATTAACGTGCGATTCCAACTCAGCAGATTGCGATTTAAAGCATGAGCCTGGCAATGACACTTCTCACGTGAACAAGGCTTGTGAAGGAGAAAAACCAATTGTCTGGAATACAATTAAGGAGACAAATGAAGCAAATAAAGCAATAGATGGTTCCATTCCCCCAATAATGTCGGTTGAGAAGGGTACATATCTAAAAACCAATTATCAAGCATTGAGTGGAATAAGGAGCAGGAGAAAGACGCATGCGATTGGAAAAAGGAGCAGGAGAAAGAGAAACTCAATTGGACTCAAATTGAACCTTGTTTTGGGCTTCTTCAGAATCTCGTGGAGCCCGAAAAAAATACTACCCAACCCATGAATATTTTTTTCTCCCTCAATAATTACGCGCAGTGATGCTATTTCGGAAATCTCAACAATTGACCCAAATCCCATTAACCATCAAATTCAGGAAAACAATGAGTTGAAGGAGAATCTCGTTAACACAAATTTACAAGAAGTTTCGGATAGATTAAAAATGCTTCTTGACAAAAACACTCCGATAAAAGCTAAAATTGAAGGTGGTGAAGCTACGCAAATAGCAGATTCGAAGGTTATTATTAAGAAAAAGAAGAAAAGCGTCGAGGCTAATTCGGAAACTTATTTTCAAAGGTTAACAAGGAGTCAATTGAGGCGGAATAAAGATTTAAAGGGTGTCGAGGGGAACAAGACAGGGGTGTCGTCATCGGATATTTCAGAAAATTCTTTTATTACCCTTGGGATTTTGCAACAAATGGACGAAATGGGAAATTTCTGTGGGTTCTCGAGGAGAAGCGGAAAGGACAACGGTTAATTAACATGTAGTTTTGTCTTTAGCGTTTCTTTTATTGGTGTATGGGCGTCTGTTTTTAGGGTTTGTTGGTGTGTAGGCGGTGTTGTGTGGTGTCTTTAGGTGGAGATGTTTGTGGTCATTGTTTAAGGCGCCCTAGCTCCTTGTTGGGTTTTGCCCGTTGCCTTTTATAAAGTTGCCTTTCAAAAAAAAAATATATATATATATATATACATATATACATATATACATATTTATATATATAATATATATATATATATATATATATACATATATACATATATACATATTTATATATATATATATATATATATATATATATATATATATATATATATATATATATATATATATATATATATATATATATATATATATATATATATATATATATATATATATATATATATATATATAGCATCGATAGATGCTTGTGGGTCTCATCTCCTAGATTAGCTATCTCCATGATGTAATTGTTGTGACTGTTGTCCCTCCCTGCGGTTTCCCAGCCTCTGGCTGGGTCCGCCTGTTCTTAAGTTGCATTTTCAAAAAATATATATATGTATATATTATATATATATATACATATATATGTATATATATACGTATATATGTATATATATATATATATATATATATATATATATATATATATATATATATATATATATATATATATATATATATATATATATATATATATATATATATATATATATATATCTCGACAGTAGATTTTCTAAGAGTCATATAAATAGGGGTCTTTGGATTTTATCTCCTACATTAGCCATAAACATGTAATTGTACGTTTCTCTTTGGGTTGTCCCAGCTCCTGGCTGGTACTTCCCCCTTTATATATATATATATATATATATATATATATATATATATATATATATATATATATATATATATATATATATATATATATATATATATATATATATATATATATATATATATATATATATATATATATATATATATATATATATATATATGTATATATATATATATGTGTATATATATATATATATATATATATATATATATATATATATATATATATATATATATATATATATATATAGCATCGATAGATGCTTGTGGGTCTCATCCCCTAGATTAGCTATCTCCATGATGTAATTGTTGTGACTGTTGTCCCTCCCTGCGGTTTCCCAGCCTCTGGCTGGGTCCGCCTGTTCATAAGTTGCCCTTTCAAAAAATATATATGTGTATATATTTATATATATATATATATATATATATATATATATATATATATATATATATACTACATATATATGTATATATATATACATATATATGTATATATATATATATATATATATATATATATATATATATATATATATATATATATATATATATATATATATATATATATATATATCCATATATATGGATATATATATGTATATATATATATATATATATATATATATATATATATATATATATATATATATATATATATATATATATATATATATATACATATATATAAATATATATATATATATATATATATATATATATATATATATATATATATATATATATATATATATATATAATCTCGACAGTAGATTTTCTAAGAGTCATATTAATAGGGATCTTTGGATTTTATCTCCTAGATTAGCCATAAACATGTAATTGTACGTTTCTCTTTGGGTTGTCCCAGCTCCTGGCTGGTACTTCCCCCTTTATATATGTAACGCCAAGACATGTTTTATTATATAATTATAATAAAATGGCAAATTGGTCATTTTACCTTAGAAGGGTAAATTGGTCTTTTGGACAGAAAAGAATTTAGTTTGAAATAATATTTTGAGTTTTGGACTTAAAATGTTATAAAAACTGATTTTTGGTCATTTTACCACAAAAGGGTATTTTGGTCATTTGACCATGCGAGGGACCAAAAATGAAAAATATTGTTGTTTGGGGTAAATGTATAAAGAATGAAAGTTTTATTGTCATAAAACTTGATTATTGTGGCCAAAGTTCAAGAAAATGAACTTAAGGACCAAAAATGTAAAAATTTGAAGTATAAATAGAAGAGAGTTGACTCTCTCTTTGACTGGCCATTTGTGCAGCTACGGGAACGATTTTGGGAGCAAAATTCTGCAGAACTCATGAAGCTTGAAGCAAGGAATTGGAATCATAGCTTGGAATTGGTGATTCCTTTGTTAATCAAGGTTAGTAAACTTGATTTTAACCAAGTTCTTGAAGTGTTCTTGGTTTGATTTTATAGAAACTGAAATTTGTACATTTCAGTTATGATTATGTGGTTTAAATGGTTTATTACTTCCATTAAGTCATGCTAGAATGGACTTAATTCAAGAAAATGGAAGTAGGTTGCTATTGTTCAAGAATTGAGATTTTGATCAAGAACCCTAGATGACGAGTTCTTGTGATAAACTTGATTCTAATGATTTATAATGAGTTGTAGATGCTATATTGACTGAAAGAAATCAGTAGAAGCAAGTAGAATTCAACAAATTCGGTTTTTGGACCAAAATGTCAAAAACGGGAATTGTTGGAAAATGTTTGAATTATATGATTTCCATGGATTAAAACTAGATGTTAATGAATGGTTTTGACCTGGAACAATCCTCTATCGATTAAGTCATGTATTAAGGACTTAATAGCTGAAAATGGGATTTTTAAGCACAAAATCGGACTTCACTGCCTGGAACTGCGACAAGCGCGACGCGGCCCTTGCATTGGGCGCGGCCCGGGATCGGGCAGAAGCCATAAAACCTCCTGTTAAAATTTGGTGCATTTTCCAAATTTGATTTTGATGCTAGGCTTATCCGATTGACCTGAAATTTTAAACATAGGTCCAATATGTTATGAAACTTCATGGAAAATTATCGGAATACGAATACGACCTCCCGAAAGTACTGTAGTAGAATACACGTATTTCGGGAAGTGTATTAAATTTTTATAACGATGGTTATTGATTGGAAATGCTTGGAAATGGTCCCCAATTGTATTATATAGGACTCTTGTGTAGTAGAGTCAACTGAATGGTTATTAACCTATTATCATTTGGTATATAAATGAATATATAGGTATGGGATAAAATGGTTGTGGTGCACACAAAGGCAAGAAACAACCGGGATTTAAATGCAGCTAGCATCCAGGTGAGTAATCTCACTGATATCATATATGATATATGATGATTGAATTGTTACAGGTTGAACTGATTGTGGGACGAAATTGATGGTTCAAAGATACATTTGAAGAGACAATACCAGATAAGCCGTGAGTCTATAATAGACAAGAACGGAGCTGTGAGTCAAACCTATATAGACAAGACCGGATAAGCCGTGAGTCATTGCGATGACAAGAACGGAGCCGTGAGTCTAGGCAACAGCGGGCTAACCCGTGAGCCAAGGCAACAGCGGGCTAACCCGTGAGCCATAACTAATTCTGGATGCTATATCCAATGGGTGCGACCTTCGGGCTATGATTTCTGGATTTTATATCCAATGGGTGTGGCCTATATGGCTATGATTTCTGGATTTTTTATCCAACGGGTGCGGCCTTCGGGCTATGATTCTGGTGCGGCCTTCGGGCTATGATTCTGGTGCGGCCTTCGGGCTATGATATTTGGTGCGTCCTTTTTGGCTATGATTTGTTACAGGTACATGGTGCGGCCTTATGGCTAAGATATCGGGTTATTTAACCCAGCTGGTGCGGCCTTCGGGCTATGATTTATATATTGATAATGTTTTGGTGCAGCTTATATAGCTATGACACAGGGTGCGGCTTAAATAGCCAGGATATACGGTGCGGTCCGATGTGACTAAGAAATATGGGACAAAAATGGTTATATATGATTATATGTGCAAATAACTGACGTGGCTGATAATTGCAGGTTATCATGTTTTAGTCTGTAAGGCTATAAATTAGGATGTGAAATCCTAAGAGATATTTGGTCAGCCAGTAAGGCTAGGAGTTTGGATTCGATATCCAGACAGTTATATGAATGTATTTCTAATACTTGTTATTTGCAGATACGATTACTCACTGAGCTTTATAGCTCACGATATTTGTTACTGTCCCTACAGGTTAGCATGATACTGATAGGGGACAAGATAGAGTCCGTGACTTTGAAGTGGGACTCATAGATGCTGTCAGTAGCAGCCCGGCTTTAAAGGAGTTATGGTATTTTATACTCTCCTTGATACACTTGTACCCGTTTTTATTAAAATATACCCCTTTTGTTATGGTTTTATGTAACGAAAACTATGTTTTAAATGAAAAATTTTCAGGGGTGTTTTTGTTCTAAAAGCCGGGTGTTACAAGTTGGTATCAGAGCCGTGGTTTAAGTGAACTAGGTGTCTATAGAGTAGATTCCTGGACTTAAACCTTGAGATAGTAGACACGATGTACCGTTAGGTGTATATAAATTGTTATTATACATATATAACCTAACTATTGCTGACTTCTAACGTATAAGAAGTATGAGCAACGAATATTACTGGGAAGAATTTAGGGCGTGCAGCTTTAAGAGGCGAACCAGCCCTTTCTCAAGGCTCCATTGAACGAGGGGCAACGAGACGAATAGCAGAAAATCCACATGATGAGCAATATTGGCTGATGTGGTCAGAAAAAGAAATCGGTTGCTCACCCTGATTGATATTCAAGGTGAAAGAACAGTAGTTGAGACTACAAGAAAAACAGAAATAAAATTGGTGGACTTCTCAGAAGAAGTTAACACGATTCAAGTCTAGCCTTGAAGGGAAGAGACCAGAACGAAAAGATGATGTGGTGTAAGAAGTACAGGAAAAGCGCTCAGAACATTGTAGAGTTGAGACTCTACCTTTGACACGCTGAAATTGCAGGAAATGGGAGCATTTTGCTCTAGTTTGTTGTGTGGGACGGAAGTGGTTCTAGTGTGGAACTATAGATCACTTTCTTATGAAATACTCACATGCTAAATGTGGAGTAACGGGTGATGAACTCAGGAAAGAAAGAAGAAATGAACGGTCAAAAAGGACCAATGGTATTATGAGCATTCCAGCAGATTATGGAAGAAGCTCGTGAGTAGACTGATATGGTTTCAGATATCATTGTCTTGAATATAATTCCCGTATATGTTATATTTGATCCATGAAGCTATGCTTTGGATCGATGACTTTGATGTTTTGTCTGAATATTTCATCAACGATTATGGGTGAAATTTTGGAACTGGATATAGTAAATAGCAAATATGTTCAAGATATTGAACACCTGGAAGGTAGTCTGCCTAGGATTTACGGAACCAATTTTCCCTATAAATCTGGAGCCGATGCCTACCAATGAATTTGAAGAAATCGTGCATATGAATTGGTTAGCAAGGAATAATGCTAACATGAATTGTAGAAAAATGAACATGATGGTTCAAAAATCAGAAATGAAATGGACGAAAATCCATGATAAATGACCGTTGTTGAGAATACCGGTTACTTTCTTTTGCTTAAACTCGGAAAAGAGTTAGTAAAGGAATGATGTTGTAGATGGCATACGTGGTATTGGCCAAGTTAAATAAAGCAGTGATAGTAGTGTACTACTTTAAATAAATTCTCGGATGTTTCTTTTGAAAAGAACTTCCAGGATTTCTGCCAGATTGGCGAGAAGAGCTTATGATTAAGCTGGTCTTGGGAGCCATTCCTGTTATTTAGGCTTTATATTGATTAGCCTCTGCAGAGATGGCAGAGTGGTAAAACAATTGGAAGAAATTGTTTTTGAATTGGGGTCTCATATGGCCGAATGTGTCATTATATGGAGCCCTATTTTGTTTGAAAAGATGAAAGGCAAGTTAATGTGTATGTACATTGACTAATGAGAATCTGATATTCTCGAAACCAGACTGAATATGAGGTATATTTGTACCAGATACTGGAGTTACTTCACTGAGCTAAGTGATATGTAAAATTCTCCAAGTATGAAAAATTTGGTTAAAAGAAGTTTCAATTCTTTGGGCATGATAATAGTGCCAAAGATAATAAAATAAATCCAGTGAAATTGATGATGTGATAAAACTGGAACCGCCTGAGGAATCTGACTGAAATTGTAGTTCCTTGGATTGGCGGATTATTATAGGAGAGATGTAGAAAACTGCTCCTTGATTGTTGTCTAGTTGACTAAAGTTGATTAAGCAAAGTCAAAAGTTGGAGTGGGTAGAAGGACCACAAATGACTTTTCAAAAGTTGAAACAAACCTTGTGTGAAACTCCGGCGTTAGCATTATTGCTAAGCGGCGAAGATAAATTGTTGTATAGAAATGTATCCAGAGTTGATTTTGGATACATGATATTGCGGTAGCAATTATGAATTTGGTATTTAAGCTTTGGAGACACTACTTGTATGGTGTAAAGCTTATTGTTATATGGATGATAAAAGTTGAAGTACTTAATTGATCAAAAGAAGCTGAATATGAAATAGAAAAAATAGATGGGTTACTTAAAGATTTCAGTTATGAAATCTTGTACCATCTCAGAAAGGCGGATGTGATTATAGATGCCTTGAATTAGAAAAAGTATCTTTTGAAAGATACAACCACATGCGTGAGTGTGGCGAAGTGATTACCTGAGTTGATTCGGGTAGCACAGAAAGAAATGTGCAGATCTGAAAACGTGAAAAATGAATGATTAGCTATTGAAAGAAGCTAGTTAGAAACTCACAGCGATTGAAAACCCTTGGTGGTTGTATATGTGAGTCCCAAAGCAAAGCGAAATATGAGAATTTACCCTTAAAGGATGTATATTTGGGTAAATATGCAGAATGCCCGGGGCAGTACCAAACTGTGTAGGATGATAAAACCTATGTATTGGTGGCCGCGACTGAATAAAGACATTGAAAGACATGTGAAAAATGTTTGACTTGTGTGTAATTACAGTCAAATCATTAGAATCATACGGAAAATTTAACCGTTGTGGGTCCCAAAGAAGAAATTGGACGAAAATATTATAGACTTTGTAATAAGGTCTTTGCAAGTACAGCATGGGTATGACACCATTTGGGTAATTGCAGATTGGTTGATGAAACCAGTGCAAACGTATACCGATTAAGGAAGAAATTAAGAGCGGAAAGTAGTGAAAAACTACATAGAAAAAGAAAATTGTTGACGTGCACTACAGATGTCGACTGTATCGGATCGAAATACTAGAATTATTTGCTGAATTTAGCATTAATTCTTAAAATTGATAGTTCAAAAGTACTAGTAAGTACTGTATAAGATTTGCAGATTGATAAACAAGGTGGAATAATGACGCAGATTTTAGAAGACGTGCTTGAAATTTGTACAACAGACCCTAGTAGAAGATGAGAAGATCGTCTATCGTTGGTAGAATTTGTAAGAAATAATAGTTTACATCTTAGTATTCTACAAACTCGTAAGAAGTATTGTATAGACTACCGTGTTGTCCTCCGATCTACTGAATTGCAAATGTGGAAAAGCCGTTGGATGGATCCTAGATTCTTGCATAAACTGAAGAAAAGACTTGATGAGTACGAACGACATTGAAGAATGGTTAAGAATTTGTAAAAGTGGTACGTGGATCACTGAATACAAACCTTTGAAATTCCAAGTAAATGAATATAGTAGCCTTAAAAGTAATCCTTTGGAAAGGTTAAAGTTTGTTTGGGACGACAAGAGAGAAATTATGTAGTAATAATTTCCAATAAATTCCTTATGATGAGATGAAGAAAGATATGTAGATAAGGTACCCGGGACAACCGGAAGAATGATATGCGGATTGTGATCCAATCATGAGATAAGAAGACTAGTATGGTTAAGTGCTTAGGCAATACCATATCGATTCCGAGATGATGCGGAAGACCAAAAGCGAAACGAGGAAGACATACCTTAACTCCTTGTATGATTTCGGGGACGAAATCTTTTGAAGGAGAGGAGAATTTGTAACGCCAAGACATGTTTTATTATATAATTATAATAAAATGGCAAATTGGTCATTTTACCTTAGAAGGGTAAATTGGTCTTTTGGACAGAAAAGAATTTAGTTTGAAATAATATTTTGAGTTTTGGACTTAAAATGTTATAAAAACTGATTTTTGGTCATTTTACCACAAAAGGGTATTTTGGTCATTTGACCATGCGAGGGACCAAAAATGAAAAATATTGTTGTTTGGGGTAAATGTATAAAGAATGAAAGTTTTATTGTCATAAAACTTGATTATTGTGGCCAAAGTTCAAGAAAATGAACTTAAGGACCAAAAATGTAAAAATTTGAAGTATAAATAGAAGAGAGTTGACTCTCTCTTTGACTGGCCATTTGTGCAGCTACGGGAACGATTTTGGGAGCAAAATTCTGCAGAACTCATGAAGCTTGAAGCAAGGAATTGGAATCATAGCTTGGAATTGGTGATTCCTTTGTTAATCAAGGTTAGTAAACTTGATTTTAACCAAGTTCTTGAAGTGTTCTTGGTTTGATTTTATAGAAACTGAAATTTGTACATTTCAGTTATGATTATGTGGTTTAAATGGTTTATTACTTCCATTAAGTCATGCTAGAATGGACTTAATTCAAGAAAATGGAAGTAGGTTGCTATTGTTCAAGAATTGAGATTTTGATCAAGAACCCTAGATGACGAGTTCTTGTGATAAACTTGATTCTATTGATTTATAATGAGTTGTAGATGCTATATTGACTGAAAGAAATCAGTAGAAGCAAGTAGAATTCAACAAATTCGGTTTTTGGACCAAAATGTCAAAAACGGGAATTGTTGGAAAATGTTTGAATTATATGATTTCCATGGATTAAAACTAGATGTTAATGAATGGTTTTTGACCTGGAACAATCCTCTATCGATTAAGTCATGTATTAAGGACTTAATAGCTGAAAATGGGATTTTTAAGCACAAAATCGGACTTCACTGCCTGGAACTGCGACAAGCGCGACGCGGCCCTTGTATTGGGCGCGGCGCGGGATCGGGCAGAAGCCATAAAACCTCCTGTTAAAATTTGGTGCATTTTCCAAATTTGATTTTGATGCTAGGCTTATCCGATTGACCTGAAATTTTAAACATAGGTCCAATATGTTATGAAACTTCATGGAAAATTATCGGAATACGAATACGACCTCCCGAAAGTACTGTAGTAGAATACGCGTATTTCGGGAAGTGTATTAAATTTTTATAACGATGGTTATTGATTGGAAATGCTTGGAAATGGTCCCCAATTGTATTATATAGGACTCTTGTGTAGTAGAGTCAACTGAATGGTTATTAACCTATTATCATTTGGTATATAAATGAATATATAGGTATGGGATAAAATGGTTGTGGTGCACACAAAGGCAAGAAACAACCGGGATTTAAATGCAGCTAGCATCCAGGTGAGTAATCTCACTGATATCATATATGATATATGATGATTGAATTGTTACAGGTTGAACTGATTGTGGGACGAAATTGATGGTTCAAAGATACATTTGAAGAGACAATACCAGATAAGTCGTGAGTCTATAATAGACAAGAACGGAGCTGTGAGTCAAACCTATATAGACAAGACCGGATAAGCCGTGAGTCATTGCGATGACAAGAACGGAGCCGTGAGTCTAGGCAACAGCGGGCTAACCCGTGAGCCAAGTCAACAGCGGGCTAACCCGTGAGCCATAACTAATTCTGGATGCTATATCCAATGGGTGCGGCCTTCGGGCTATGATTTCTGGATTTTATATCCAATGGGTGCGGCCTATATGGCTATGATTTCTGGATTTTTTATCCAACGGGTGCGGCCTTCGGGCTATGATTCTGGTGCGGCCTTCGGGCTATGATTCTGGTGCGGCCTTCGGGCTATGATTCTGGTGCGGCCTTCGGGCTATGATATTTGGTGCGTCCTTTTTGGCTATGATTTGTTACAGGTACATGGTGCGGCCTTATGGCTAAGATATCGGGTTATTTAACCCAGCTGGTGCGGCCTTCGGGCTATGATTTATATATTGATAATGTTTTGGTGCAGCTTATATAGCTATGACACAGGGTGCGGCTTAAATAGCCAGGATATACGGTGCGGTCCGATGTGACTAAGAAATATGGGACAAAAATGGTTATATATGATTATATGTGCAAATAACTGACGTGGCTGATAATTGCAGGTTATCATGTTTTAGTCTGTAAGGCTATAAATTAGGATGTGAAATCCTAAGAGATATTTGGTCAGCCAGTAAGGCTAGGAGTTTGGATTCGATATCCAGACAGTTATATGAATGTATTTCTAATACTTGTTATTTGCAGATACGATTACTCACTGAGCTTTATAGCTCACGATATTTGTTACTGTCCCTGCAGGTTAGCATGATACTGATAGGGGACAAGATAGAGTCCGTGACTTTGAAGTGGGACTCATAGATGCTGTCAGTAGCAGCCCGGCTTTAAAGGAGTTATGGTATTTTATACTCTCCTTGATACGCTTGTACCCGTTTTTATTAAAATATACCCCTTTTGTTATGGTTTTATGTAACGAAAACTATGTTTTAAATGAAAAATTTTCAGGGGTGTTTTTGTTCTAAAAGCCGGGTGTTACAAGTTGGTATCAGAGCCGTGGTTTAAGTGAACTAGGTGTCTATAGAGTAGATTCCTGGACTTAAACCTTGAGATAGTAGACACGATGTACCGTTAGGTGTATATAAATTGTTATTATACATATATAACCTAACTATTGCTGACTTCTAACGTATAAGAAGTATGAGCAACGAATATTACTGGGAAGAATTTAGGGCGTGCAGCTTTAAGAGGCGAACCAGCCCTTTCTCAAGGCTCCATTGAACGAGGGGCAACGAGACGAATAGCAGAAAATCCACATGATGAGCAATATTGGCTGATGTGGTCAGAAAAAGAAATTGGTTGCTCACCCTGATTGATATTCAAGGTGAAAGAACAGTAGTTGAGACTACAAGAAAAACAGAAATAAAATTGGTGGACTTCTCAGAAGAAGTTAACACGATTCAAGTCTAGCCTTGAAGGGAAGAGACCAGAACGAAAAGATGATGTGGTGTAAGAAGTACAGGAAAAGCGCTCAGAACATTGTAGAGTTGAGACTCTACCTTTGACACGCTGAAATTGCAGGAAATGGGAGCATTTTGCTCTAGTTTGTTGTGTGGGACGGAAGTGGTTCTAGTGTGGAACTATAGATCACTTTCTTATGAAATACTCACATGCTAAATGTGGAGTAACGGGTGATGAACTCAGGAAAGAAAGAAGAAATGAACGGTCAAAAAGGACCAATGGTATTATGAGCATTCCAGCAGATTATGGAAGAAGCTCGTGAGTAGACTGATATGGTTTCAGATATCATTGTCTTGAATATAATTCCCGTATATGTTATATTTGATCCATGAAGCTATGCTTTGGATCGATGACTTTGATGTTTTGTCTGAATATTTCATCAACGATTATGGGTGAAATTTTGGAACTGGATATAGTAAATAGCAAATATGTTCAAGATATTGAACACCTGGAAGGTAGTCTGCCTAGGATTTACGGAACCAATTTTCCCTATAAATCTGGAGCCGATGCCTACCAATGAATTTGAAGAAATCGTGCATATGAATTGGTTAGCAAGGAATAATGCTAACATGAATTGTAGAAAAATGAACATGATGGTTCAAAAATCAGAAATGAAATGGACGAAAATCCATGATAAATGACCGTTGTTGAGAATACCGGTTACTTTCTTTTGCTTAAACTCGGAAAAGAGTTAGTAAAGGAATGATGTTGTAGATGGCATACGTGGTATTGGCCAAGTTAAATAAAGCAGTGATAGTAGTGTACTACTTTAAATAAATTCTCGGATGTTTCTTTTGAAAAGAACTTCCAGGATTTCTGCCAGATTGGCGAGAAGAGCTTATGATTAAGCTGGTCTTGGGAGCCATTCCTGTTATTTAGGCTTTATATTGATTAGCCTCTGCAGAGATGGCAGAGTGGTAAAACAATTGGAAGAAATTGTTTTTGAATTGGGGTCTCATATGGCCGAATGTGTCATTATATGGAGCCCTATTTTGTTTGAAAAGATGAAAGGCAAGTTAATGTGTATGTACATTGACTAATGAGAATCTGATATTCTCGAAACCAGACTGAATATGAGGTATATTTGTACCAGATACTGGAGTTACTTCACTGAGCTAAGTGATATGTAAAATTCTCCAAGTATGAAAAATTTGGTTAAAAGAAGTTTCAATTCTTTGGGCATGATAATAGTGCCAAAGATAATAAAATAAATCCAGTGAAATTGATGATGTGATAAAACTGGAACCGCCTGAGGAATCTGACTGAAATTGTAGTTCCTTGGATTGGCGGATTATTATAGGAGAGATGTAGAAAACTGCTCCTTGATTGTTGTCTAGTTGACTAAAGTTGATTAAGCAAAGTCAAAAGTTGGAGTGGGTAGAAGGACCACAAATGACTTTTCAAAAGTTGAAACAAACCTTGTGTGAAACTCCGGCGTTAGCATTATTGCTAAGCGGCGAAGATAAATTGTTGTATAGAAATGTATCCAGAGTTGATTTTGGATACATGATATTGCGGTAGCAATTATGAATTTGGTATTTAAGCTTTGGAGACACTACTTGTATGGTGTAAAGCTTATTGTTATATGGATGATAAAAGTTGAAGTACTTAATTGATCAAAAGAAGCTGAATATGAAATAGAAAAAATAGATGGGTTACTTAAAGATTTCAGTTATGAAATCTTGTACCATCTCAGAAAGGCGGATGTGATTATAGATTCCTTGAATTAGAAAAAGTATCTTTTGAAAGATACAACCACATGCGTGAGTGTGGCGAAGTGATTACCTGAGTTGATTCGGGTAGCACAGAAAGAAATGTGCAGATCTGAAAACGTGAAAAATGAATGATTAGCTATTGAAAGAAGCTAGTTAGAAACTCACAGCGATTGAAAACCCTTGGTGGTTGTATATGTGAGTCCCAAAGCAAAGCGAAATATGAGAATTTACCCTTAAAGGATGTATATTTGGGTAAATATGCAGAATGCCCGGGGCAGTACCAAACTGTGTAGGATGATAAAACCTATGTATTGGTGGCCGCGACTGAAGAAAGACATTGAAAGACATGTGAAAAATGTTTGACTTGTGTGTAATTACAGTCAAATCATTAGAATCATACGGAAAATTTAACCGTTGTGGGTCCCAAAGAAGAAATTGGACGAAAATATTATAGACTTTGTAATAAGGTCTTTGCAAGTACAGCATGGGTATGACACCATTTGGGTAATTGCAGATTGGTTGATGAAACAAGTGCAAACGTATACCGATTAAGGAAGAAATTAAGAGCGGAAAGTAGTGAAAAACTACATAGAAAAAGAAAATTGTTGACGTGCACTACAGATGTCGACTGTATCGGATCGAAATACTAGAATTATTTGCTGAATTTAGCATTAATTCTTAAAATTGATAGTTCAAAAGTACTAGTAAGTACTGTATAAGATTTGCAGATTGATAAACAAGGTGGAATAATGACGCAGATTTTAGAAGACGTGCTTGAAATTTGTACAACAGACCCTAGTAGAAGATGAGAAGATCGTCTATCGTTGGTAGAATTTGTAAGAAATAATAGTTTACATCTTAGTATTCTACAAACTCGTAAGAAGTATTGTATAGACTACCGTGTTGTCCTCCGATCTACTGAATTGCAAATGTGGAAAAGCCGTTGGATGGATCCTAGATTCTTGCATAAACTGAAGAAAAGACTTGATGAGTACGAACGACATTGAAGAATGGTTAAGAATTTGTAAAAGTGGTACGTGGATCACTGAATACAAACCTTTGAAATTCCAAGTAAAGGAATATAGTAGCCTTAAAAGTAATCCTTTGGAAAGGTTAAAGTTTGTTTGGGACGACAAGAGAGAAATTATGTAGTAATAATTTCCAATAAATTCCTTATGATGAGATGAAGAAAGATATGTAGATAAGGTACCCGGGACAACCGGAAGAATGATATGCGGATTGTGATCCAATCATGAGATAAGAAGACTAGTATGGTTAAGTGCTTAGGCAATACCATATCGATTCCGAGATGATGCGGAAGACCAAAAGCGAAACGAGGAAGACATACCTTAACTCCTTGTATGATTTCGGGGACGAAATCTTTTGAAGGAGAGGAGAATTTGTAACGCCAAGACATGTTTTATTATATAATTATAATAAAATGGCAAATTGGTCATTTTACCTTAGAAGGGTAAATTGGTCTTTTGGACAGAAAAGAATTTAGTTTGAAATAATATTTTGAGTTTTGGACTTAAAATGTTATAAAAACTGATTTTTGGTCATTTTACCACAAAAGGGTATTTTGGTCATTTGACCATGCGAGGGACCAAAAATGAAAAATATTGTTGTTTGGGGTAAATGTATAAAGAATGAAAGTTTTATTGTCATAAAACTTGATTATTGTGGCCAAAGTTCAAGAAAATGAACTTAAGGACCAAAAATGTAAAAATTTGAAGTATAAATAGAAGAGAGTTGACTCTCTCTTTGACTGGCCATTTGTGCAGCTACGGGAACGATTTTGGGAGCAAAATTCTGCAGAACTCATGAAGCTTGAAGCAAGGAATTGGAATCATAGCTTGGAATTGGTGATTCCTTTGTTAATCAAGGTTAGTAAACTTGATTTTAACCAAGTTCTTGAAGTGTTCTTGGTTTGATTTTATAGAAACTGAAATTTGTACATTTCAGTTATGATTATGTGGTTTAAATGGTTTATTACTTCCATTAAGTCATGCTAGAATGGACTTAATTCAAGAAAATGGAAGTAGGTTGCTATTGTTCAAGAATTGAGATTTTGATCAAGAACCCTAGATGACGAGTTCTTGTGATAAACTTGATTCTATTGATTTATAATGAGTTGTAGATGCTATATTGACTGAAAGAAATCAGTAGAAGCAAGTAGAATTCAACAAATTCGGTTTTTGGACCAAAATGTCAAAAACGGGAATTGTTGGAAAATGTTTGAATTATATGATTTCCATGGATTAAAACTAGATGTTAATGAATGGTTTTTGACCTGGAACAATCCTCTATCGATTAAGTCATGTATTAAGGACTTAATAGCTGAAAATGGGATTTTTAAGCACAAAATCGGACTTCACTGCCTGGAACTGCGACAAGCGCGACACGGCCCTTGTATTGGGCGCGGCGCGGGATCGGGCAGAAGCCATAAAACCTCCTGTTAAAATTTGGTGCATTTTCCAAATTTGATTTTGATGCTAGGCTTATCCGATTGACCTGAAATTTTAAACATAGGTCCAATATGTTATGAAACTTCATGGAAAATTATCGGAATACGAATACGACCTCCCGAAAGTACTGTAGTAGAATACGCGTATTTCGGGAAGTGTATTAAATTTTTATAACGATGGTTATTGATTGGAAATGCTTGGAAATGGTCCCCAATTGTATTATATAGGACTCTTGTGTAGTAGAGTCAACTAAATGGTTATTAACCTATTATCATTTGGTATATAAATGAATATATAGGTATGGGATAAAATGGTTGTGGTGCACACAAAGGCAAGAAACAACCGGGATTTAAATGCAGCTAGCATCCAGGTGAGTAATCTCACTGATATCATATATGATATATGATGATTGAATTGTTACAGGTTGAACTGATTGTGGGACGAAATTGATGGTTCAAAGATACATTTGAAGAGACAATACCAGATAAGCCGTGAGTCTATAATAGACAAGAACGGAGCTGTGAGTCAAACCTATATAGACAAGACCGGATAAGCCGTGAGTCATTGCGATGACAAGAACGGAGCCGTGAGTCTAGGCAACAGCGGGCTAACCCGTGAGCCAAGTCAACAGCGGGCTAACCCGTGAGCCATAACTAATTCTGGATGCTATATCCAATGGGTGCGGCCTTCGGGCTATGATTTCTGGATTTTATATCCAATGGGTGCGGCCTATATGGCTATGATTTCTGGATTTTTTATCCAACGGGTGCGGCCTTCGGGCTATGATTCTGGTGCGGCCTTCGGGCTATGATTCTGGTGCGGCCTTCGGGCTATGATTCTGGTGCGGCCTTCGGGATATGATTCTGGTGCGGCCTTCGGGCTATGATATTTGGTGCGGCCTTTTTGGCTATGATTTGTTACAGGTACATGGTGCGGCCTTATGGCTAAGATATCGGGTTATTTAACCTAGCTGGTGCGGCCTTCGGGCTATGATTTATATATTGATAATGTTTTGGTGCAGCTTATATAGCTATGACACAGGGTGCGGCTTAAATAGCCAGGATATACGGTGCGGTCCGATGTGACTAAGAAATATGGGACAGAAATGGTTATATATGATTATATGTGCAAATAACTGACGTGGTTGATAATTGCAGGTTATCATGTTTTAGTCTGTAAGGCTATAAATTAGGATGTGAAATCCTAAGAGATATTTGGTCAGCCAGTAAGGCTAGGAGTTTGGATTCGATATCCAGACAGTTATATGAATGTATTTCTAATACTTGTTATTTGCAGATACGATTACTCACTGAGCTTTATAGCTCACGATATTTGTTACTGTCCCTGCAGGTTAGCATGATACTGATAGGGGACAAGATAGTGTCCGTGACTTTGAAGTGGGACTCATAGATGCTGTCAGTAGCAGCCCGGCTTTAAAGGAGTTATGGTATTTTATACTCTCCTTGATACGCTTGTACCCGTTTTTATTAAAATATACCCCTTTTGTTATGGTTTTATGTAACGAAAACTATGTTTTACATGAAAAATTTTCAGGGGTGTTTTTGTTCTAAAAGCCGGGTGTTACAATATATATATGTATATATATATATATATATATATATATATATATATATATATATATATATATATATATATATATATATGTATACATATATATTATATATATACATACATACATATATATACATATATATATATATATATATATATATATATAT
>JAKNSD010000191.1:25000-26637 GCA_023525715.1 Cichorium intybus
CTTCTCCATCGTTACATAAGACCACTTCACCCATGGAATTTTGTTTACCTCATTGGAATTTCCCCAAAAAAAAATCTCTCCTTAATTTTTCCAGTAATTTTAAAATATTCTTCGGAGCTTTAAAAAGGGAAAATAGAAAAGTACCCATGTTACCCAGGACGTTTTGAACCAAAGTGTATCTTCCTCCTATCGATAGCGTATTAGCTTTCCAGTTGCTCAATTTCTTCTTGAATTTGTCAATGAGTTGCTTCCACGGTCTACTCAATCCCATATTAACTCCTATGGGCATTCCCAAAAAGGTAAAAGGGAGCTTTTCCATCTTGCAACCTAGGATAGCGGCTACTGACTCCACCGGAACATGATTCTGCCCCACTCCAATGATTGCACTTTTTTGCATATTGACTTTTAAGCCGGATGCTCTATGAAAGCAATGCAATATTCTCACCAGATTAAGAACGTTTTCTATGGACCATTCGGCAAAAAAGATGGAATCATCTGCAAAAAATAAATGAGTTAGTAAAATTTTATCCGCTCCCACTTCAATGCCCTTGAAACCCCCCGACTCCACAGCACTAGAGATCGCATTGTGGAGACCTTCCATGACAAGGGTAAACAGGAAAGGGGACAGTGGGTCCCCTTGTCTAAGACCTCGAGATAGAGAGAAATTATCAGTAGGGCTAGCATCAAAGTATATATATATATATATATATATATATATATATTACTATATATATATATATATATATATACATATATATATATATATATATATATATATATATATATATATATATATATATATATATATATATATATATATATATATATATATATATATATATATATGGATCATAGTACTATATCGGAGAAAAAAAAGATTCAAAAAAACTTTTGGATCATTATTTTTTTATAATGAAATAATGATCCAAAATAAAAAACAGAAAAATTGCATCATTACGTTTTGCAATGATGCAAATTTTTTTTTTAATTTTTTTTTGATAATGAGATAGTTCTATTCTCGATTTTATGATTTCTATTTTTTTATATTATTTTCAATTTTTTTAAGGTGTCCTCGCGAGTCCTCACCGAGAAAAGAATCATAATCGGAACCGGACCCTATATATATATATATATATATATATATATATATATATATATATATATATATATATATATATATATATATATATATATATATATATATATATATATATATATATATATATATATATATATATATATATATAGGGAGAGGTTCAAACGAGGACAATTAAAAGGTTGAGAACGCGAGGACAATTCTGGACCAATCAATTCACAAGGGTATAATAGTAATCTTAACAAATCTCTAATAATTATTAAAATCAAAGATAATTATACGTTTCCTAATATAATAGGATCTGATATCACATTCCTTGATTATAGCTATCACGTAACATTCCTTGAATATAGACTGGGATCCGAAAATTATACACCCATCACGTAATCGAGAATACGTGATCGAGCATCACGTAATCGAGCATCACTAATACGATGGAGAATGAAGATTTCTACAATAACAACGACGATGATATCAATAATATGTCGATTGAAGACTTAGAGAATGAATATAGTGATAACAAATTTGGTTCAAGTGAAGA
>JAKNSD010000192.1:0-22500 GCA_023525715.1 Cichorium intybus
AGGCGGTGATGGAGGTGAGAATGCACTCGGACCATAAACCGATTATCCTAAAACAAACGACGAGGTACTATGGCCAAGCTCCGTTCAAATTCTTTAATTCTTGGTTATATGAAGAGGGATTCGAAGAACTTATCACTAACGAATGGAGTAATTTCAGTTTGGAAGGTAATCACAGAAAACTTTTCGTTTTTATGCAAAAGCTTAGAAATGTGAAGGATAAAACTAAGGCTTGGATAAAAGAAAAAAAAAAGAGGACAAAAGAAGAGATGGAGGGTTGGTGCAAACGATTGGAGGAGATTGATCGAGTGTTTGAAGAAGGTGGTGTTTCTAATGACTTGGCAAAGGAAAGACTGGAAATTGCTTCGAAGATAAGAAGTAAAGAAAAAAAAGAAAGTGAAGATATCGCACAAAAAAATAAAAATAAATGGTGCCTAGAGGGAGACGAGAACACTGCATTATTTCACAGGACTTTAAATAAAAAAAAATCATGTAACGAGTATTAAAGGTGTCGATGTGGGGGGTTTGTGGGAAACGGACCCGACTAAAGTTAAAGAGCACTTTCGCAGTAAGTTCGAGGAAATTTTTAAAAAGGATAACGAATGCAATTGGACACAGGAAATCGGAAACACGAAAACGATTACCCAAAGAGAGTGTCTAGAGCTGGAAAAACCTTTTGAAGAAAAGGAGTTGAAAGAAGCTATATGGAGCTGTGGAAATAATAAGTCTCCTGGGCCCGATGGTTTTACGGTAGAGTTTCTGAAGAACTTTTGGGATATTATTAAAGTTGAGCTTTTAGAAGCGTTCAATGAATTTGCTAGACACCCTAAGATTCCGAAAGGAGTCAACTCGGCGTTTATCACTCTTATCCCCAAAGTGGCGAACCCGAACCGTATCAAAGACTATAGGCCAATCAGTCTAATCTCAAGCGTGTACAAAGTGCTTTCAAAAACATTAGCAAACCGTCTCAAAAAGGTCTTGCCGTCGATTATCGACATCTCCCAATCTGCTTTTGTGAAAAACCATCAAATTCTTGACGGTCCACTGGTGGTAAATGAAGTCCTAGACTGGGCGAAGGCGAAAAAAAAGTCCCTCATTTTCTTCAAGTCTGATATAACCAAAGCCTATGACTCGGTTTCGTGGGAGTACTTGGACTCGATGATGAGTCAAAAAGGTTTCGGAATCAGATGGAGGGGTTGGATTAAAGAATGTCTCAAGTCGGGCAGATCTTCGGTGTTAGTCAACGGATGTCCAACTGCTGAATTTGAAGTCTTCCGGGGTCTAAGGCAAGGCGATCCAATCTCACCATTCCTTTTTACTCTGGTAATGGAAGGCCTCAACGTGGCAATCAAGCAAGCGGTAGAGAATGGCACCTTTAAGGGGGTTGAAGTAGGAAGGGAGAAGATATTACTAACACATTTATTTTTTGCAGATGACGCCATTTTCTTCGGTGAAAGCTCGGTTGAAAATATCTTGAATTTGGTGCGTATTCTCTTTTGTTTTCAGAAAACCGCGGGTCTGAGAGTTAACTTGGATAAAAGCGCACTCTATGGTATTGGTGTGGAGGGATCCTTGCTTCAATCGATGGCCCTTATCATAGGATGTAAAACGGATTCTCTACCGATGACTTTCCTGGGCATGCCAGTGGGTTGTAATATGGGGACGTTTCGTTCATGGAAATTCCTCATTGATAAGTTCAAAAAAAAAACTAACGAAATGGAAAATCAAAACTGTGTCGATAGGAGGACGCCACACAATCGTCAAAAACGTCCTAGGAAGTCTTGGAACCTTTTTATTCTCGATTTATAAAGCCCCTAAAAAAGTGTTGAAAGTGCTGGAAGGCCTTAGACGAGATTTCTTTTGGGGTGGTGATCAATCGAAAAGAAGCATCGCATGGGTTAAATGGTCCAAAGTTGTTGCGGATAAAACGAAAGGGGGGTTAGGGATCGGTTCATTAGAAGATCTTAACATGGCTTTGCTAGCTAAGTGGTGTTGGAGGTATAGAAAGGAAAATGAAGCGTTATGGAGAAAAATAATAGATAGTATTCATGGTAAATATAATAGCATGGATGAAAACAAAAAAATATCCGGTGGAAAGACTTGGCGAAAAATTGTAGATCAGTGGAAAGAATTGAACGCTTGGGACCTGGACCCACGTAAAAAATGATAAAAGAAGTGGGAAACGGTCTAAATACACGTTTCTGGTGGGACAGATGGATAGGTGAAAAACCATTGAAAAACCTTTTCCCCAGATTGTTTTATTTGGATCGTAATCGAGACGCAAAAGTGGCCGAAAGAATAAACAACGCAGGACCCACATGGGAGTGGCTTGGAGAAATAAGACTAGCAAGAAGACAAGAGGAGTTTATTAATTTATCTTCTTTAATTAATGGAATTTTTTTTGGGTAAAGAGGACGGTACCTCTGGCAAATTTTATTAATAAAAAGAATAAATACAATTTAAGGCTGGGGGCTCCCCACCAAATAAACAACAAAAAGACTCATTGGGACAGGCCCCAATGGTCAACAAGGCAATACTAGGAACCAAAACAGGTTTTTGAACCAGAGAACATAATAGGAACATAAAAAGCAAACATCCTGCAAAAAAAACCATACAAGCAGAGAAATATATAATAGAAAAGATGAGATAGGAGAGAATAATAGACCACAGTGGAAAATAGGAGATACATCTCTCAACGTTAGGGTAGGGACCATACTCTTTTAGCCAAAATAACATTAGGACAAGGTTTCATAGAGAGACTCACCAATCTACAACGGATATCATCAATAATAGTCTTGACAACATCATGATACGATCGTCTCTTATTCTTAAAAATCCGGTTATTTCTTTCCTGCCAAATGTGGTAGATAGCTCCCGCAAGCACAAGTCTTCGGATAATGGACCAAACGGTCTTACCCTTAGTGATGGGCTTGAGGAGATTGATGATATCCGACCAACAATTTGTGGGGAAGGAGAGGTTCATAACATGCTGAAGATCATGACAAACCATAGAAGGGAAAGAACACTCAAAGAAAAGATGTGGAAGAGAATCAAAACAATCACCGCAGAAGGCACAGATAAGGTTGGCGTTAGTCTCCCAGCTTCTGATTTTATCATGGGTCTTGAGTCGATCTTTGAGAGCAACCCAGAGAATGAAGGCATGTCTAGGGATATTCTGGGAGTACCAAACAAGATGATACCAGTCGACAGGCTGGTCCGAGGGGCGTATAGAGTGCCAGACAGAACGGACCGTAAAAGGAGAGACCTTACCGTCGGAAGATCTCCAGAGGATTTTATCAGGAATGGACGTGGAAAGAGAAGGGGGTTATGAGAAAGCAGAACGGGATGGGAGTCCAGCCAGCAATAGGGGCGCACCCAACACCCATTGAGGACAAGGTCAGCAACCTTAGAATCAGGAGTGAAGCCCGCAGTATGGATGTTACGGGCGGATAAGAACTGAGAGAGGGGACCACCAGGATGCCAGTTATCGAACCAAGCAGATGTAGAGCAGCCATCACCAACCTTGGAGATAATAAAGCCCCTGATCTTATCCCGCATGTCGAGGATATTGCGCCAAGCATAGCCTGTACCTCGCTTCTTGGGGGCATCCCAGAAGTTACGCCCACAAAGGCGGTACGAGTGGATCCACCTGACCCAGAGAGAATCCTTATTAGTAAGGAGTCTCCAGGTATGGGAAGCCATAAGGGCAATATTCCAAACAGCAAGGTTACGAATACCCAGACCACCATGGGTCTTAGGGAGACATACAGTCTTCCATGAGACTTTGGCTTTACCACGCTTCATCTCACCGTTGCACCAGAGGAAACCCCTAGTGTGTTTCTCAATCTCGTTAGAGATAGATTTAGGAAGAATAAAAACGGAAGCCCAATAAATTTGCATGGAAGAAAGGACAGAGAGGATGAGTTGGAGACGACTGGCAAAAGAGAGAGACTTGTTCTTCCAGTCGTTAATCCTGCATTTGACTTTATCAAGTAGGCGTTTACAGTCCTTGTGGACAAGACGAGTGGTGATGAGAGGGACACCAAGGTATCGGACAGGGAGAGATCCCTCCGGAAACCTAACAATACGATCAATGGAAGCTCTGGTCCTCTCACCAACATTGCAGTAGAAGGCTTCACTCTTCGCTTCGTTAGGGTGGAGCCCAGATACCCTAGAGAATTCAGCAAGAGAGTCATTTATGACACGAACCGAAGAGCTATCGCCATGACAGAAGAGAAGAAGGTCATCGTCAAAGCAGAGATGGGTGATACTTTGCTCCTCACATTGCCGATGGAATTTAAAAGAATCGGAGTCAGAGATGTTTCTCTTTATCATAAGGTTAAGCACCTCCATGACAAGAGTGAAGAGATAGGGAGAGAGGGGGTCACCCTGACGGATGCCTCTTTGCCCATCGAAGAATCCGTGCATATTACCATTGATGCTCACAGAGTAAGCAGCAGTGGAGACACACGTCATGATCCAGTCAATCATACGAATGCGGAAACCAAACCCAACCAAGATGGTGCGAAGAAAAAACCAGTCAACCGTATCGTAAGCTTTTTGGATATCGACTTTAAACGCACACCTGGGGGACCACGATGACAATGATAATCACGCATGAGCTCCTGGACAAGAAGAACATTGTCAGTGATCAGGCGCCCTGGAATGAAAGCAGACTGGTTTTCATCAACCAGAGAAGAGAGGTTGTTCTTGATACGATCCGCAATGATCTTGCTGATACATTTGTAAACAACATTACAACAGGCGATGGGGCGGAAATCAGTGACTTTAGACGGGGAGTCAACCTTTGGGATGAGAGCAAGCACGGTGTTGTTGAGCGACTTAAGGATTTTACCAGAAGAGAAGAACTCCTTAACCGCCGAACAAACATCGTGCCCCACGATATCCCAAGTAGACTTGAAGAACTTAACCGAGAAACCATCTAGGCCGGGCGCTTTATCATCGCCCATCTGGAACAAGATGCACTTAACCTCCTCATCCGTAACAGGAGTAAGCATGGCGGCAGATTGAAGAGGGGAGAGCTTATTAGAGAATAGGGAACACGGGTCACGAATAGCAATGGAGGGGTGGGCTGTGCCTAAGAAAGTTTGGAAGTGGGAGACGAATAGATTGGGGAGGGCATCCCCAGAAATCCAGCTGCCCTGGGCATCCTGGATGGAGTCGATACGATTGCGAGAATTACGGATTTTAACAGACTTGTGGAAGAAAGCAGAGTTTTTATCACCCTCACGAAGCCAGTCAACCTTAGCCTTCTGTTTCAGGAACCTCTCTTCATCCAGGAAAGCCTCGTTATAAGAGAGAAGGTACCTGCATTGTTCGTCACGGAGAGGCCTATTGAAAGGGTCCCGATCCAGAGCAATCTGAACTCTATCAAGCTCAGTACGAAGAGAGATAACCTTAGTGAAGAGGTTGCCCTGGCTACGCAGCAGCTTACGCAATGGCTCTTTCAGATTTTTCAGGTTTTGGAAAACCTTATACATCTGATGGCCGGGGATATTGGGATCCCAAGAAGAAGCAACAACATGCTTAAACTCGTTCTTATAGGTTAGAAAATTAGGGAACTTGAATGGTTTAGGTTTGAACGGGGATCTAAGGGGGAGAGAAAGCACAACAGGAGAATGGTCGGACGAACGGTAAGGGAGAAAAGTGACAGAAGCAGAGGGGAAAGAAGCAACGAAGCGCGGATTACCCATGACATGGTCAAGCTTCTTGAGAATGCCACCGGAACCGTTAGGAGACTTGGTCCAGGTGTAGAAGAGACCTTTGAAATTAAGGTCCTCCATCTCAATCCGATTCACACAGTCCCTGAAATCATCCATGCCACGAGAGATACCAGACGCCCCAGCAATGCTATCTTTCATGTCAAGAGCAACATTGAAATCACCCAACACGATCCAGGGGGCAGCTTTAATAACATGTTTATGAGCCGCAAGAGAATCCCATAGAGAGCGACGCAGCATGTGATTATTATGAGCATAGATGAACGAGCAGAAGAATGATTTATTAGAAGCACGAATTTTAACGTTGAAATGCATAACCTGATCATTGGAGTCTAGAAGCATCATATCAACAGCCAGTGGGTCCCAGGCAACCACAATTCTAGTACCTCGAGGGCAAAAAAGCCCGTTGGAAGACCAAGACCAGGAGCCAAAGACACGACTACAGATACAAGGAAGATTAGAGAATGAAGCACGAGTTTCAATGGCGGCACAAATTTGGAGATTTTGATCGCGGATAAGCTCTCTCAAAGCTTTCCGATGAGAAAGCTTACAGAGGCCGCGAGAGTTCCACGCAGCAACGTGCGTCATATGGAAACCGAGAGGGGGGTGGAGTCCATCTGCTCGGACGCCGGAGCTATCATAAGGTGATCATGAGGGGATCCAATATCTCATACAATGAACTGGGCAGTTTCCCCATCATCAGAGTCGACCTCAATGCATTTATCCTCGTCGAAGACCTCATCAGTATCCTTGACAAAATCATTAGAAATAATGGGGGAGGGAGCATGCGTAGGGGGGGAGGGGGGAAGTGGAAGTGGGATGATCTGTGATGTCGGTTGAACAACTCTCAAAAACAGAGAAGGCATTGAAGATAGGAGTGGATCGCACAGACTGTTTCGGGGGAGTGGTGGAAGAAAGGCGGACGATGGGGGTAGGGAAACCGGGTGGGGGATTATCAGAAAGGGGGGGAATGGGGGGCGGTTCTTATTAGGAACCGGGCGGAACTCAAATCGCGACTTATTTGTATTAGTTTTAAATTTATTATTATTTTTGGAAAAATTGTTTTCTTGCGAAGTGTTTTGGTATTTTCCACTCGGATGACTTTTAGAAGATTCATTGTTTTTCTTGTCATTTTTAGAATCATGTTTTGAATAATTTTTCTTTTTTGAAACCGTAATAAAATCATCACTTTTATCTATAATGGTAGAAAATTGAGGTTGTTACGTTCTAGCTTATCCGTAGTTGTGGGAGAAGTAGCATTAGCTTTCGCAATAACTTGCATACACACATGTGTTTCATGACCAAACACCTTACAATGGGAGCACATAGGCGGTTTCCATTCATATTCAACTCTAAGAGTATGAGTAGAAAATTCAAGAGTATCGGGATCAGGGATTCGGATCATCACTTTGTCAACCCATGTGGGACGCGTGGGTACTTCTAGGAGTACACGTGCATAAACGGCTTTACCAGCAGCATAAGTGCACATGTTTGCCGTATAAGAGTCCATGGCAAGCGGCTTTCCAATTTTAGAAGCAATGTGACTTAAGCCTTCCTCACTCCATGTCTCATAAGGGATGTCATGTATTTTAATCCATAGAGGAAGTTTGTCATGGTTGTTTCTATGAATGCTAAGTCCGGGTCTCCATTTTTGCATTACAATGGGCGCACCCCTAAAAGTCCATGGGCCGTGGGTTATAACATGTTTGAGACCTTGGTCGTTGTTAAATTTAAATAAATAAACTCCATTACCATTCAATAAAACGTCCTCAAGTCCATGTTGTGACCACATCTTAGACGCGAGAAATCGAACATCCGAATAATTCATTTTGCATCTAACAAAATAACCACATATGGTCCGCGCATGAGTCTGACAAATGTTATTAACGACCGTTACCGGGATATCAACAGGGACGTCAACATCGTGACTTAAGTTAGGAATGAATCGGAAATTGTCACTTGAGTGTTTGTGCGAACCACTCAAAATGTTCGCTTGAGAGTTAACGAGCAACGGGAGTTTACGGGACCAAGCATTATTATTTTTGTTTTCCAGATCCATTTTACCTAGATTATATATTTGTTTATTAGGTTCTTGCACAAAATTATGATTAAAAACAAGTTTATTACTATGAGGCCTAAAAGTCTTGGAAGAATTTGAAATAAAAGAAGATTTGGGCTTAGTATAAGATTTTGGGTTAGTAGATAACATTGGGTTTTGATGGCCCAATATTGAATGGGAGTCATTTAGGCCCAAGATAGAAGGGTTTGGTCCAAGTATAGATTTGTTGAATCCAAACTTGTAATCGGTTGATCTATTAGAATAGGCGAAAGGATTATTAGGCGTGGCATCAAAATTAAAAGCTTCCCCCAAGATGCTCTTTGTCTCCCCAATTAAACTAGTTGGTCTAGTATCATCCGAAATATAACTAGAAAGAGATGGGTTAGGTAAAACACATGGGGTAGCATGTGTCTCTATGTCTTCCATTAAACAAGGGTAATCATTTTTGTCCCCCACCTTCCCTTTAGATTTAGGCTTTTGACTACCCTTTTCATAATCACTCCCACACTCGACATTCAAAAGAGAATTAATAGAGTTCAAAGGATTGTAATCGGTTATACCTTCACCGATGCAGGAAGAAAGATTGGTGACCGTTGGGGGGCTGTATACACGCGCTATATAGTCTGGTGCTCCATTTCCTAAAGCCGACGTGGCACTACCACCGGTCATGGGTTGAGGAATCATGCCTTCTCTGACTTGGCTTTCTTCGGATTGATCACGCACCAAGTATTTCCCGCTTTGATTATCTTTAAGGATGATCGTCGGTTTGATGTTTTTAACCGTATGAATGACTTCTCCACTCGCAAGAGAGCCATCTTCATTAGCCGTAGATCTTACTCCATGGCCTGAAGTTAATTGTTGTAGCATGTTCTCACCATTGTTTTTAACCGTTGAGTACATACGTTCATCATCTTCATCAACATCATCTCCAAGACACATATCTTTAGTTCCACCATCTTCTTTACCAACATCATCTCCAAGACACAAACCTTTAGTGAAATGGGGTAACATGCAGTCCCCTTTGTTTGGACATTCATCTTCCTCATCATCATCTTCTGCATCATCATCGGGATCATCTGATGAGTAATCCGTGATCATACCATCTTTGAAACTACCTACGTGATCATAATGGTATTTGGGTGAAGCACACATCTTCGAAGCATCATTTAATTCAGTCGACTCAGCAACATATCTTTCATATTCTTTTTCTTTTTCGAAATCATTTTCAGATTTTTTGTAGCTTTCTTTTCCAGTAACAACTTCTGTAAACCGTTTTTGATTAATAACAGATTTTCTTTTTTGTATGCTACTGTCAATGGATATATCCAGTAATGTATTTCTAATAGCTTGTTGTTTGTAGATCCTTGGTTGTTTTTTCTTTATGTTTTTTTTTCTTTTTTCAACCAAATTGAAAGTAACTTCAGGATCTATAAAACTTTGTGCAGAAAACATATGATTTTGATTTCCTAGTACCACATTGGTTTGTAATGATGAATCTGGACCAAGAATTAAGCCTGGTGAACCACCAGCCATACTGAAAAAAAACCCAAATTGAAAAAACGTAAAGATTTCTAGAGAGAGAAAGTTTGAAATACTTAAGCTGTTATTTTATGAAAATTTAATGGAATTAAGATTTCACAAGACAAAAGAGACGAGTGGTTTTATCAAGGGGGGCCCAAGAGACAATTCATGGTGGCTTGCTTTAGAGAGGAAATTACGGAAAAGAAGCATGAAAAAGTTGGTGATTGCATATGGAATAATTGGATCCCAAAAAGAATAAATGTTTTTTATTGGAAATTAAATTGCAAAAGGATGCCGGTGAAAACGATTCTCCAAAAAATGGGCGTAACGCAAACAAACATGACGTGTAATGTTTGTAACAGGGAAGAAGAAACTATTTTTCATGTGTTTTGGAAATGTCCGGTATCTAAAGGCGTCTGGGATCAAGTCTTATGCTGGTGGGAGGTTTCTATTGCTGAGCCCATTTCTGTGGCGGATTTAATGGGACTAGTGTTGGCCCAAGGGAGCAATGATGTATGTAAGAAAGTCCTCAAGTTAGTTTGCATCGCCACTCTTCATGCCATTTGGAAGAACCGTAATGAGTCTACTTTTCAGAATGTTTCGAAAAGGGTGGAAGACATATTTTTGAAAGCTCAAAAGGACGTGTATGTTTGGTTGGATAGTAGAGCGAGTAAATTGGAAATTGATCTTAATTTGTGGGTTAATTTCCCTAGTTTAGCGATTAAACATTTGTAACCGTTTCTTTGAGCTCTTTGAGCGCTCCAGCTTCTGGCTGGGCTTTGCTCCGTTTATTTGATTGTTGCCTTTTCAAAAAAAAAAAAAATATATATATATATATATATATATATATATATATATATATATATATATATATATATATATATATATATATAGGAAGGTTCAATATAGAACCAAATATAAATTACCTAACTATAGAACCATCCTTAAAACCCTTGGATCATTATATCAATATCTTAGATTAAAAAGGTTGCACCATAAAATTATACACCTTGTGCAGGGGATTATTCTCATTTAAGGGCATATTGGGTTTTTGAACCCATCTTTTGAAATCAAATCTAGCGTAGTACCAATTTTATTCCCAATCGATCACCATCTTCACTTTTGTTCATCTCCACCTTCCACCGCAATCTGATGTTCATCATAACCAATATTATCTTCTCACATAATAGAAATAATCCGTTTGAAGTTGTTAGTTCTTCATGTAAGAAGGAAAAATCCAGATTCATTTTTGGAGGTGGATTTGTTACGTCTCCTGATGCGAATATGAGTTTGAGCTCGATAAAGGAAAATGGCGATCAAGATTGTGGTCTGTCCTTAGCGGATTTCAGATCTAATTTGAAGTCTCAAAATGATCTTAATGGAATCTGTTGAAAATACGAAGATCGATCTCCACGAGTAAGGGTTTTTAAGCCGGTTACTGTGTGACAGATATGTATTTTGTCTATAATATGCGGAAATAAAATAAGAGTTGCGGAATAAAATAAAGCGGTAAATCTAAACTAGACAGTATTTAAATAGACAGAAAGCGGTAAATAAAGTAAATGTTAGAAGTTAGAGGTTAGATGTAATAAACGCCATTATCAACGATAAAGTGTTTTTACAATAAATAAAAGGTTAGAAGTTAGAAGTTAGAAGTTAGAAGTTAGATGTCTCGGTTAAATACAGTCCACATATGTTTTCGTTGTCACGGTTCGTTTTTTTATGTCTTGGATATTTGGTACAGTTGATTCATAAAAGTTTGAATAAATCAATAATAACACAGGTAATTTCAAAGAACTTATCGATAGCAGATGAATATGGTGATTTTCTTTGAAGCTTCGATTCTTGTTCTTTGTTCGTGTTTTCTTGCTGAAATGGTATTTCTTCGGTTTTGTGTTGGTTTGGACGTGGGTATGTGTATTGTAGTTGTATTGGTGCTGAATGGGTTTGGTGTCGGGTGGAGGTTTTGTTTGGTGTCGGGTAAAGGTTGTTTAGAGGTTTGAAGTTTTGGTGTCGGGTGGAGGTTGTTGTTTCTTGCGGTTATATGGTTTACTTCTTGTTGCCAAATTTAGAAATCAGAGTATCTTGAGGTGTTTGGTCGTGGGTTTCTTGAAGAGTATATGAGTATATAATGCTTGGTTGATTGGGTGTAACAAAACAGCAAGAGAAAGCCTCAATTTATAGTTGCTGAACACACAGCGTTCGCGTCGCGACCGGAAGGTCCGTCGCGTCGCGAAGGTGCTTGGCTGGTGGTCGGTGCGCTTTTTGTCGGGTCAGTGCGTCTTCGCTGGTATGTCGAGCTTTTCGTCGCGTTTCCTTTTGGTCGCGTTGCTTTTGGTCGCGTCGCGAAGGATAGTGCGTTGGGTTGGTAGTCTCGCGATTAGAAAGTTGGTGGTGTCGCGTTGGAGGGGCTTCGCGATGGAGGTCTTCGCGTCGCGACCACCATCTCCGTCGCGTCGCGATCGCTGTGGAGTTTTGGTCTTCTGCTTTGCTTCTTCTTCTCACGTCGCGACCATAGGGTCTGTCGCGTCGCGATTGCTGTAGCAGTGTGATATTTTGTATTTTGCTCTTTGGTTCGTAGCGTTACTTCCTCAGGTTTGGATGTTTTCTCAAAGTTTCTCAGGTCTTGATTTATTCTTGTTTTTGATCTCGAATTCACACAATCTGAAATAAACTGATAATATTTGTTAGATAATAACAGTTCATCTTATTTCAGTGATTGTCACATACAAAAATATATTTTTCAACAGAATCGATTCAGCAGGTAAACTCCATTCCAATGATACTAAAACTTCGATTGAATCTGGATTTGCTGTTCGCGAATTGATTATCTATAAAGGAAGCTCCAAATTTATCGTTTTGATTGAATCGGATATTGAGAAATTGAATAGCAAATCTTCTAATACAGTTGCTAATCTTCAAATGGTTGATTACGAATCGTTAATCGCTAAAGATGAATCCAATTTGGTCAATTATTCAATCGAAAATTCCAATGATATGGAAACTAAATCAAAATTGAATCCGATTTTGGGTTGTTATACGATTTCTGAATTTGCTGAATTGAAAACCAAAAATGAAGGAACGAACTTAAAGCTGAATGTAGATGCTATATGTAAGGGTTAATCTGATTTGGTTATGATTGAGAATCGTCCTCCTGAGATGTATGATCCTAGATCCACAATTTCTGCTGCTACTATGGTCACGAGTTCTCCTGTGACTCAGATTGCACACCAGGTGCTTGTTAAAATGCCAACCAGGTGAAAAAGGTTTGAGGTCGAAAATCAAGAAGGTATGGTTTCTTGGTGTGAACTAAAGTTACCGGTAAAATTGTTCACATTAGGGTTTTCCTCGACTATGTATTTGATGTTCGTTACATGCCTAGTCGATTATCAACTCCAAAAGAGTTCATAAAATACGACACTTTCTTATCCAATTGGAAGCAGAACATCACAATACACGGCTCTAATGCAGGAAACATGTTCACATAATGAATCTAAAGGCGATATTATGACTCCAAGAACTGGGAACTTCCATGTAAGGTTCATATATGAATATTGTTTCATTTGTTTGATACTTTGATACTGAATCGTGAGGTGTTATTAATCTTTTAACGTTGTGCATGTAATTGTTTGAGACTTTGATCAATGTACTGGTTGATATTATTGGGATTGAAGTTTTCTTTGTATTTAGATCAAAGGGAGACAGAAACGCACAGATACAGGAGAGAACACAGAACCTTGCTGATGTAATTTATATGTGTTCATATATGAACATTTGTTCATTGATGGACATATGTTCATTGATGAACATATGTTCATGCGTATGATTTGAATTGAGAATCTGTAACATTCCTTTCCACCTTTTTAGGTGAATTGGGACTCTCGTTAGCATCGAACACCTCATCAACCGTAATATTCCTTTTATTTTTTTCTTCATCACGTGCCCGTGAAGCTTTCAAACCGTCCTCTGTGTTTTCTCCTTCACGTCTACCATGGTCAGAGGACAAGAGGGCATTGACTATCTCCTCGTTTCTTGAATCAAAAAGGGATTCCTTGATTCTTGAATCTCCATCGGATTCTTCGAACTCATCCTCAAGGCCACGGACAACCGATTCCTCATCGGAGGTTTGGAACCAGTCTTCTTCTTCCGATGACTCTTCTTCTACAATCTCCTTGTTATCGGAGAAGCTTTCATTTCCACCATTAGTTTCACCAACGGTCTGTGATTCAACCTCCTTAACTCTAACCTTAAAAGCTTTATGACCGATATTTAACTCCACCATTTCATCAATACACTCAAGAATCGAAGTTTTAACACATATTAGCCCCGATGACCAATCTTGTCGTGATTCGAGACAAGGATCGGTAATCACGCCTCGTTCCAAAGAAGGTGGCTGGAGAATAATGTACAGGTCTCTTTCATCAATATATATGCTAGTCAGGACCATAGCAAAAGACAGGACTTATGGGTGTTCCTGAGTACTTATTTAAGGAGTTGGGGTGAAGCTGCAGTAGTGTTTGGCGACTTTAATGAAGTTAGAGGCGAAAACGAAAGGATAGGCTCAGTGTTGAACAAAAGAGATGCAGACGTGTTCAATAATTTCATAAGAGACAACAACCTCACAGATGTAAAGATGGGAGGTACCAATTTCACTTGGATTAAAGGGGGTGGGACAAAACTCTCCAAGCTTGACAGATTTCTTGTCCCAAATAACTTTGCTTCCTGGTGGCCTAACTCTGAAGTGGTTTCTGATATTAGAAAATATTCGGACCATAAGCCTTTAATTTTCAAACAAACAAAAAGCTGTTATGGTCATATCCCGTTTAAATTTTTTAACACTTGGCTGGAAGATCCAGAACTGGAAGAACTCGTTAAGGATAATTGGAACAACATTGAAATCGAAGGCCAGCACCTCAAGCTACATGTCATAATGCGAAAATTGAAATTTCTAAAGAATAAAATAAAGACGTGGGCGATCCAGAAAAGGATTAAAGAAAAAGAAGACACAACAAGATAGACGAACAAGTTGGAAACTTTAGATAAGAAGATTGAAGAAGGGATAGGAAATTATGAGACACACATAGAAAGACTCAACATTACTAAAAATCTGTTCCAAGTTGAAAAAAAAAGAGGGGCGTATATTATTCAAAAAAACAAAAACAAATGGTGCTTAGAGGGAGATGAAAACTCGGCCATGTTCCATCGTAATCTGAATAAAAAGAAACAAAAAAAATGCCGTTAACGGTGTCGAGATAGAACGAGAGTGGGTAACGGATCCGAGAAGAGTTAAAGATCACTTTAAAAATCATTTTGCTAATACATTCAAGGCCGATCAATCTTGCAATTGGAGTCAGATTCTAGAAGACACCACAAAAATCAGTGAAGATGAAGCAAAAAACCTTGAAAGAGACGTGGATGAACAAGAGATTAAGAGTGCACTGTGGAGCTGCGGAAACAACAAATCACCGGGGCCGGACAGATTCACGGTTGAATTCTTCAAAAAATTTTGGGACCTTGTCAAGAAAGACCTTCTGGAAGCTTTTAGAGAATTCACTAAAAGGGCTAAAATTCCAAAGGGTACTAACGAGGCATTCATTACTTTGATTCCTAAAGTCACTAACCCTTCTAAAATTACAGACTATAGACCGATCAGTTTAATTTCAAGTGTTTACAAAATAATGGCGAAGGTTTTGGCAAATAGATTAAAAAAAGTTCTTCCATCGATAATAATTTCAAGTGTTTACAAAATAATGGCGAAGGTTTTGGCAAATAGATTAAAAAAAGTTCTTCCATCGATAATAAGTAATACCCAATCGACTTTTGTAAAAAAAAAAAAGGCAAATTCTGGATGGCCCTCTGATTGTGAATGAAGTGGTGGAATGGGCTAAAGTGAAAAAGAAACCCTTGTTGCTCTTCAAAACAGATATAGCTAAGGCATATGACACAGTCTCGTCGGTGTATTTGGATTCTATTATGGCACAGAAAGGTTTTGGAGACAAATGGAGAAAATGGATCTTGGAATGTTTGAAGTCGGGGTCTTCTGCGGTTTTGGTTAATGCTAGTCCAACGGATAATTTCTCTCTCTATCGAGGTCTTAGACAAGGGGATCCATTGTCCCCTTTTCTCTTCACGCTAGTAATGGAAGGGCTTCACCAAGCAATCGCTAAAGCAGTAGACGCAGGGAGCTTCAAAGGAATCCACGTGGGAACTAATAGAGTTTTACTAACACACCTCTTTTTTGCAGATGATACAATATTTTTTGGAGAATGGTCAGTGGAGAATGTCCTTAACCTCATTAGGATTTTGTTTTGTTTTCAAAGAACAGCAGGCTTGAGAGTAAATATGGAGAAAAGCGCGCTCATAGGAGTGGGGAAAGAATCGATTCCAGTGGAGACAATGGCTACAATTCTTGGATGTAAGGTCGATAAACTCCCAATTACTTTCTTAGGGATGCCCATTGGAGTTAATATGAATTTGTCTAGACCCTAGCAACAACTCACGGAGAAATTTAATAAGAAGTTGAGCAGATGGAAAATAAAGACACTCTCGATTGGAGGAAGGTACACGCTAGTTCAAAATGTGCTAGGTAACCTGGGAAATTTTTTATTCTCTCTTTATAAAGTTCCTAAAAAGGTGCTAAAGTCATTAGAAAGCATGCGTAGAGACTTCTTTTGGGGCTGTAAAAGAGACGAGAAGAAAATCCCATGGGTTAAATGGCGGTATGTTCAGACGGATAAGGAAAAAGGAGGTATAGGCATTCGATCTTTGGAAGACACAAACACAGCTTTACTAGTCAAATGGATATGGCGGTTCAAAACAGAAAATGACGCTTTATGGGTGCAGATCATCAAAAGTTTACATGGAAATAGAGGGGGGATGGACGTGGGAGATTAGATACGGACTGGACATACCTGGAAGAATATCACGAGATTATATGAAGTACTAAGAAGGAGGGATGTCGATCTAAGGAAGTTGTTCAAGATACAAGTGGGTGATAGTACAGAAACATCCTTTTGGAAGGATTGGTGGGTTGAGGCAGAAAACCTTGAAAATAAGTTCCCTAGGACGTATCAAAGGGACCAAAATAAAGACTGTACAGTAGCGCAAAGAATTAATCAAAATGGAACAGGATGGGATTGGAGCAAAGGGATTAGGGAAGGAAGGACAAGGGCGGAATGCAATTCAATTTTAACCCTTGTTGGAAATATACAATTAAACGACAAGAGAGACAGATGGAACTGTGTAAAGGGTCCGAATGGGGAATTCTCGGTTAGTTGGATGCGAACTATCCTATTCGATAGACGTGACCAATCAATTGGTAAAAACCGGTGGTCAAAATGGATCCCAATCAAAGCTAATATCTTCATCTGGAAATTATTCAGGAAACGATTGGCGGTTAAGGAGGTTTTACAGACAATGGGGATTATTCAAAACTCAATTGAGTGTGACTTGTGTAAGAATGCGAGAGAATCTATAAATCATGTTTTCGTGGAGTGTCATGTAGCAGTGGCAGTGTGGGAAAAGATCTCTTTGTGGTGGGGGATTGACAATCACAATACCAGCTCCATAGAAGATTGGTTGGACACTTTTTCAGCAGGTGGAATTAATCAGAGCCATAAGAAGGTGCTACAAACCGTGGGCTATGCCACACTTCAGATGTTATGGAGAAACATAAATGAGTGGACTTTCAAGAAAACGACGAGAAGAGTAGAAGATATGGTCGCTCAGATACAAAGGGAAGCTTTCATATGGTTATAGGCGAGGGCTAAGAAGATTGTGGTGGAAAATTCTAATTGGATCTCTAATCCAAGAATAGCTTTTCATTCTATGTAATTTGACTGGTGTGCTCTTCCTAGCTGCTTGCTAGGTGGACGTGTGTTTTAGTAATTATAGTTATTGTTTCAATATATATATATATATATATATATATATATATATATATATATATATATATATATATATATATATATATATATATATATATATATATATATATATATATATGTATACATATATATATATATATATATATATATATATATATATATATATACATATGTATATATATATATATATACATATGTATACATATATATATATATATATATATATATATATATATATATATATATATATATATATATCTATATATATATATATATACATATGTATACATATATATATATATATATATATATATATATATATATATATATATATATATATATATATATATATATATATATATATATATATATATATATATATATATATATATATATATATATATATATATATATATATATATTTTGAAGAAGTAACAATATATATAAAGAAACACATGTCTCCCTAGCAAGAAGCTACGAGGATCGCACCAGTATAATTTACATGGATTGAACTGCTATACTAGGGATAGAGAACCAACTAGACTTATCCACGACAATCTTGTTAGCTCTAGCGTCTAACCAAAGAAACGTCTCCCTTTGGATCTGCCCCACCATGTCACCCACTCTTCTCGCCACCTTCTTGAACATCCAGTCGTTTCTGTTCCTCCATATAGTCATTAAAGTCGCGTAGCCCACTAGCTCCAAAACCTTCTTTTGTAACTGATTATACCCTGCTGTCTTAAGATTATCCAGTAAGTCTTCAATCGATCCCATTATGGGGCTATGAATACTCCACCATTCGAATATCTTATCCCACACCGCCTTCGCCACTGGACATTCATAGAATACGTGGATTATGGTTTCGGATGTATTTTTACACAGGTCACACTCCAGGCCATTTTGGGTAACTCCCATCTCTTTAAGAATTCCTTTGACCGCCAACCTCTTCCTAAATAGTTTCCAAATAAAGATATTAACTTTATTTGGGATCCATCTAGACCAGCGGTTCTTGCCAATCAAATGCGATTTCCTGTCAACAAGAATAGTTCTCAACCAACTAACCGTAAATTCTTCTTTAGGCCCGCCAACACAGATCCAACTGTCTCTCTTATCATTCAGATTAACTTTTTCAATTAAAGTAAAAAATTGAATTACATTCCGTTCGAGTCCTGCCGTCTCTGATTCCCCTGCTCCATTCCCATCCTGGACCATTTTTGTTCTTTCTTTCGGCCACTGTGCAGTCTTTGTGTCGATCACTTTGGAACAATCTGGGGAATTTTACATCTAATCTATCCTCATCGATCCACCAATCCTTCCAGAATGATGTATTTGTACCATCTCCCACTTTTAACTTAAACGTTTTTCTTAAATTGATATCCTTCTTTCTTAAGTCTTCGTGTAGTCTGACAATATTTTTCCAGGTGTGCCCAGTCCTAATCTGATCACCCTCCTCCATTCCCCCTCTCTTCCCATGTAAGCTTTTGATGATTGTAACCCAATATGCATTTCTTTCGACTTTGAATCTCCATAACCATTTAACTACTAAGGCTGTATTTATGTCTTCCAGGGAGCCAATTCCTAGGCCTCCGTCTTCCTTATTCATCTGAGCATACCGCCATTTTACCCATGGAATTTTTTTCTCTTCTTTATGACTTCCCCAAAAAAAATCTCTCCGTATGCTTTCTAAGGCCTTTATCACCGGTGTTGGAGCCTTATAAAGAGAGAAAAGAAAAGTTCCCAGATTGCCCAGCACATTCTGAACCAGGGTGTATCTCCCTCCTATCGAGAGAGTCTTCATTTTCCACTTGCTCAACTTCTTCTTGAAATTTTCTTTTAGCTGCTGCCACGCTCTAGACGTTTTCATGTTTACTCCAATAGGCATCCCCAAAAAAGTAAATGGAAATTTGTCAACCTTGCAACCAAGAATAGTCGCCATAATCTCCACCTGAATTGACTCTTCTCCCACTCCTATGATTGCACTTTTGTCCATATTGACTTTCAATCCTGCAGTTCTTTGAAAACAATGAAGAATCCTTGTTAAATTAAGGACATTTTCCACTGACCATTCCCCAAAGAAGATAGTATCGTCTGCAAAAAAAAAAGATGTGTTAGTAAAACTTTATTCGTTCCTACGTTGATTCCTTTAAAACCTCCAGACTCCACAGCTTTAGTGATGGCTAGATGGAGCCCTTCCATAACTAAAGTAAAAAGGAATGGTGACAAGGGATCTCCTTGTCTAAGACCTCGAGAGAGAGAGAGAGAAATTATCCATAGGACTAGCGTTAACCAAGACTGCGGAAGACCCCGACTTCAAACATTCTATGATCCATCTTCTCCATTTATCTCCAAAACCTTTCTGTTTCATGATGGATTCCAAATAATCCCACTCCACTGAATCGAATGCTTTAGCTATATCAGTTTTGAAGATCAACATAGGTTTTTTCTTTGCTTTAGCCCAATCCACCACTTCGTTTACAATCAGCGGACCATCCAAAATTTGTCTATTTTTAACGAATGCTGATTGAGTGTTGCTTATAATTGATGGAAGAACTTTTTTTAATCTATTAGCTAACACCTTCGCCAATATCTTATAAACACTTGATACAAGACTAATCGGTCTGTAGTCCGTTATGCTCGAGGGGTTTGAAACTTTAGGAATTAATGTTATAAACGCCTCGTTTGCGCCCTTTGGGATTTTAGCTTTTTTTGTGAACTCATTAATAGCCTCAAGGAGATCTTTTTTGAAAAGATCCCAATATTTTTTGAAAAACTCCATCGTAAATCCGTCCGGCCCCGGTGATTTATTGTTACCACAACTCCAAAGGGCAATTTTTAGTTCTTCTTCCACGACGTCTCTTTCCAGATTTGTTCTTTCTTCTTCACTGATTTTCGATGTTTCACCTAGGTCCTGGCTCCAATTACACAACTGATCAGTTTTGAAAATGTTTTCAAAATGAGTTTTGAGGTGATTTTTGATTCTTCCAGGATCCGTTTCCCAGACTCCTCCGATGACCACTCCTTTTGTAGAGTTCTTGTGTTTCTTCTTGTTGAGGTTACGATGGAACAAAGCCGAATTTTCGTCGCCTTCTAAACTCCATCTATTTTTATTTTTTTGGATAACATCATCCGCTTTTTTCTTTTCCGCTTCATACAATTTTTTGGTAATGTTCAGTCTTTCGGTATGTAGATCCATGTTCCATGGACCCTCCTCGATTCTCTTATCTATCCTCTCCAATTCAATCAGCCACCTGTTTGTGTCTTCCTCTTCTTTTTTCCTCTTTTGGATCTCCCACTTTTTTAGCTTTTCCTTGAGAATTTTCAACTTTCGCATGAGAACATGTAATTTGAGATGATGACCTTCAACTTCTGAGTTCTTCCACGTTTCTTTAACTAAATCTTCCAGTTTCGGGTCTTCTAGCCAGGAGTTAAAGAATTTAAACGGCACATGCCCAAAGAACCTCTTAATTTGTTTTAATATAAGAGGTTTATGGTTCGAATATTTCCTCACATCACAAACTACTTCAAAATTTGGCCACCAAGTTCCAAAGTTGTCCGACACCAAAAATCTATCAAGTTTGGAGAGTTTTGTACCGCCCACTTTAATCCAAGTAAAGTTTGTGCCTCCAATCTTGACATCAATGAGGTTATTGTCTTCTATGAATTTATTGAACACTTCAGAGGCTTTTTTGTTCAAAACCGAGCCTATCCTTTCATGCTGTCCTCTGACTTCGTTAAAGTCACCAAATATTACTACAGCTCCTCTCCAGTTCATCAGATACACAGTGACATAATTCCACAGATCTTCTCTTTTTCCAGGGTCCTGGGCAGCATAGACGTTGATAAAAGAGATTTGAATATTATTCTCCAACCATATATTCCTTGAACAATGATGCAGTCTTCTCTAGTGATTGAATATGCCTTTGAAAACAAGTTTTTGTTCCATATACTGATTAATCCCCCTCCTTGGCCTGTGCTCTCTTGCGCCATAAATTCATAATCATTGCTACCCTAAAGGCTTTTGACTGTCATATCAGTGATTTGCTTTCTTTTAGTTTCTTGAAGCCCCACAAAATCCACTCTATGCGAACCAATCAAGCTACGAATCCACCTAGTTTTGAAATCTCCTATGCCTAAACCATTCGAGTTTAAGGATAAAATATTCATTGAGTACCTGGTATTCCACCCATTTTGCACTTTTTGTAGCCTTTGTTCTTGCTGCTAATTTTCTTAAAGCCACATAGTTCTCCAACTTCTTCTAGCCTCTGTGATATCTCGCTGCTAATTTCATTACTTCCTTCTGATTTACTAGTTCTTTCCTTCAGAATGTTTACCTCTCTATTTAGGAGCTGCTTCGAATGGCTTCTGGTGATTCTTCGATCCATATTGAACTTGGGACCTTGAGTTTCCTTTACTTCGATCCGTCTTCCACTGACCTCGTCCCCTTTCTTCTCTATTTCTGCCTCCTCGATCAATTTTAATTTTTTCTCCACTGTTGTTTCTCTCGAAAGCAGAATCCTCATCTTCTCCGATAAACCTTCAAATTTTCCTTCCCCTGAACGGGAGTTCTTTGGGTTGTTATCCATTGACTTTTGCTCTTTTAGGGTAGGAGTATTTAATTGTTGGTTATCACTTAAGCACTCATCTGTCTGGTTATTGTCTCTATGCACTAACGCTCCTACCACGTGACTATGTTTTTCTTTTGTCGCTGAATCCTCTAAATAATGATTAGGGCCATAGTTTTTTTCAATTGGGCTGGCGGTGATAGTTGGGCTTGACCTTTCTTTACTTTCGCCCAATAAGACCGTATTGTCCGGGTCCAGCTCCGCCTCCTCCCCGTTTAGATTTATGAAACCACTTTTTTCGCTCCTTTTTTCTCCATTTAATAACTCAATAAATGCATCACGCGTGTCAATATTGGCTTCGATTTCGGGGCTAGAATCTCGAATTATGGAATCACGGAATATCTCTTCGAATTCTTCATTGGAGTTCCCGTCAGACCAGTCGTCACCGGACATCTCTTGTGAATCTTCTCCGACCGACACATCATCTCCGACTGACGAATACCCTTCCTCCGCCTCATCCTTTATTCTGGCATTCGTCCTTTCTTCTTCCTCGATCATTCTTCCTTCTAATTCCTTGACCCGGACTTTGAAACTTCTTTGGTTGATTTCTATCTCCATTGTTTCACTAATAATGTCCATAATTTTAGTTTTAACATAAATTAGGCCATATGTCCAATCGAGATTACTTGACAGGCATGGATCCGTTTTGATAACCTCACCCCATTCACGACCGA
>JAKNSD010000194.1:0-27500 GCA_023525715.1 Cichorium intybus
TTTTCTTTATAAAAAAAATTCTGAAAAAACCAAAATTCTTAAAATTTAATTCTATACAAAACAAGCACCATCATGAAAATTTGAAAAAAAATATTTTTTATTTTTTATTTTTTTTAAAAATCAAAAATTAAAAAAAATTCCGAAAACTATGAAAATTTAAGGGATCATTGTAGATATTATATTAGTAAGTTTGCAAAATGAATTTATTGAAAAAAATGTTTTTTAAGTTTTCATTTTTATATTTTTAAGTAAATAACTAATCAAAATAGGAAAAAAAAATATACATGATTCAAAAATATTAAAACCAAAATATGTTTTATGATCCAAAATTCGTTGTATGTTTTTCTAACTCGTTTTGGATCATAACGAATTTTGAATATTCGATCATAAGTTTGGAATCATTTTATCGTTGTATGTTTTTTTTAACTCGTAAAAAATAACAAAAACGAATAAAAATAAAAAAACCAGGTTAAATTATGTTGTACGGACGTGAGTAATATATCATCGTTTCGTCGAGTCCGTATTTCGTTCCGTAGACGTGCGTCGCACATGATTGCGTCGCACAACGTTTGACGTTATTGCTCTTAAGAGAATGATTGGACAAGAAGAGTTATCGCGGTTACTACCGGATCCTAACCCTATATATATATATATATATATATATATATATATATATATATATATATATATATATATATACATACATACATACATACATACATACATACATACATACATACATACATACATACATACATACATACATACATACATACATCCATACATACATGCATACATACATGCATGCATACATGCATGCATACATGCATACATACATACATACATCCATCCATCCATACATACATACATACATACATACATACATACATACATACATACATACATACATACATACATACATACATACATACATACATACATACATACATACATACATACATACATACATACATACATACATTACATACATACATACATACATACATACATACATACATACATACATACATACATACATACATACATACATACATACATACATACATACATACATACATACATACATACATACATACATACATACATACATACATACATACATACATACATACATACATACAACATACATACATACATACATACATACATACATACATACATACATACATACATACATACATACATACTACATACATACATACATACATACATACATACATACATACATACATACATACATACATACATACATCATACATACATACATACATACATACATACATACATACATACATACATACATACATACATACATACATACATACATACATACATACATACATACATACATACATACATACATACATACATACATACATACATACATACATACATACATACATACATACATACATACACATACATACATACATACATACATACATACACATACATACATACATACATACATACATACATACACATACATACACATACATACATACATACATACATACATACATACATACATACATACATCCATATACATACATCCATACATACATCCATACATACATCCATACATCCATACATACATACATACATACATACATACATACATACATACATACATACATACATACATACATACATACATACATACATACATACATACATACATACATACATACATACATACACACACACACACACACACACACACACACACACACACACACACACACACACACACACACACACACACACACACACACACACACACACACACACACACACACACACACACACACACACACACACACACACACACACACACACACACACACACACACACACACACACACACACACACACACACACACACACACACACACACACACACACACACACACACACACACACACACACACACACACACACACACATACATACATACATACATACTAGCTGCGTACCCGCGCAATGCGGCGGCGGCAGTTTGGTGGGGTGGGGAGGGGGGTGTGTACCCGCGCAATACGGCGGCGGCGGTGAATTTTCTTTGGGCTATGTAGCGAACGTTTTATGCAAGGTAGGTTAATGCGGCGGGTGACGATAGTTCGTTTCGACAATTAGTTTTCGAGCGCGATTAATTTCCTTTCAGCGGACGTCAACTTGTTTTCGTCCGAGGAATAGTTTAACTATGTTGGACATTTCTATTTTGGTTTAAAAATTGAAGTAGATTGCTATTATTTGTAATAAAAAAACTTCTTGTTTTGTTTTGGGGTTATTACTTCAAGGCTTTGAGTTTTGGTTTTAAATATAGAGTTTAATGTGATGGTTTAATGTCTAGTGGCAAATATAAATTTACAATCAAAATTATTAACATTTTTTCATAAATATAGAATATGTTGAGAGAAATTACAATTGGCGTTTTGTAATTCATTGTGATTTGGAGACTTTAATTGAGATGCAAAATAATTTTTTCATAAATATAGAATAATTTTTCATGGTTTTTGGGTAACCTATAAAAAATCTTTTTTTTAAGATGCTTCTCTTGATAGCTGCTTCAAGGAAATGAATCACACGTTGCCTCTCTGCTTCCGAACTAATCAGACATCCATCCGTATTTCGGACATACAATTCCTTAAACAACACAAAAACAGAACATATTAGAAAACAAAATTCCAAAGATCAAGCAATGTTTTTCCAAAAAAAATTTAAAGAATACTGAGAAGCATCGAGTCCTTCCGCAATAATAGTGGCATGAAACACAACATATTGCATATCAGTCAATGTACAAACCACATCAAACAGTAACTTAAGCCTATCGCGACACCTGATAGACAGTGTACCCTTTTTCACTACAGTTTTCAACCGTCACTAAAGGTTACCCACTACAAAACCTTTTAGTTAAATCGGAATCAGACCCGTCTGTATCATAATCACGATCCGCATACATCAACTGGTGGAGCCTTCTTTGAGTATGGGTCGAACCGAGTGAAACCGCGGTTTGGGCCCCGTGTTTATCTTTATCGCCTTTTAGAATAGAAACTAAGAGGTGTTTGATTTTAGCGAGTCGATTGGGATTTTCAACCGGGCATGTTGTCTCGTTATCGGTTATGTAAATTGAAGCCATTCTTGAATTATGAGTCCAAATTTCTGCAGCTACAATGTTACATTTTAGGTCAGATAAAACCGCGAAAATCTCGGAAAGTAAACCGGGTCGATCACGCCCGGTTAACTCGATGGTTGTGTGTTCCATGGCTGATTGGACCCCGACTAAACCCCTTAAGGATCTGAAACTGCACCCTCTTGGTCCTAGTGACTGCAACATATAAAATTGAGTCAATGTTTGACTTTTTTTATTAATAGATATAAAAATAGAAGTACTGAGTAAAAATGAGAGCTCTTTTCATCACAGAACATAACATGGGTTTTGTACTTATCTTTTGGTATGGTTTCAGTAAATTTTGTCTTCATTCAGACACGTAAAATACGAATGTACCAGGAGTCGTATTTTGCAAAAATTGTTGTTCCTTTTTGATTTTTTATGCCAAAAAAACAAGATAAAATGGTCAAGAGTGCTAGCCACACGAATGGATAGAACATGTGTGGGGCTTTTAGTAGCAATTTAGCTTCACCCAAATGAAAGTTTAGTCCCATAATAAAAGACACATTAAGTTCAATAAAAAAAGGGATAACAAAGCTAAATAAAAAAGTGATAATAATCTTCAACTATTAAGGTAAAATTCAGGGGATTCAGTAAGATTTGATCCTTCTACCTGTTGGATTCGATCGGCAACGTTATCTTCCCTGAGCTTATTTCCAAACTGATCGGTAACATGCAATACTGTGACCATTTATCGGAAAATATTATCTTTTTAGTCACAAATCGTGAAAATCGGTGAAAATATTATCTTTTTAGTCCATCTGAAGAAATGTAAGCTTTTCTAATTAGTATATTCAAATCGGTTAAAACCTGAACCATTTCTAACAAGCTCCCTCGCTTGTTCGCGCTGTCAACCTACCAAATAAACAGAAAGAATACGCATAAACTTTGAACTGCTTTGAATTTGCAAAAAATCGGGAATGGTGAGAAAGATAAAAGTTAAAATCATAGTTATACCTTAATCAAGGTGGCTTTTCTATCTCTGATATTATCAACAGTAACCCTACAAACGAATATACACAACTCATCAAGAAACACACAATTTAAGTAGCCACAACTCGTCAACTCGTCAATCTAAGTGGTAACAAAAACAAATCAAACAATAAAAATTACTTGTTCTCCAATTTAGGTACCCACAACACGATGGCAAAAACATTACAAATAAAACGTGAAAACAGTACCTGCAAGTCAAGTTAAATCCTCCTAAATCAGAAAAATAAAATTGAAAGGCGATGATGATGGTGTCGGGATGTAGATCTAGATCGACGAAAATGGCACCGTACAAATAAAAATATGTGAGTTTTGGTTCAAGCATTTTAACGAACAGGTGGCGTGCCAAAGCGGTAGAGACTTAACCTGCAACAGAGAGTGAACAATGGAAATACCAACTTACCTCGAGAAGCATAAACCTGCAATAGAAAGTGAACAAAGGAAACATTACCAAAAAAAACCATTAAGAATCCCCTAAATCGTATCAAGCAGCATAAGAATATAAAATTAAGAACAAAGGAAGGAGGCCAAGATGAGAGGGAGACAGCGAGAGAGATACATACAGGGAGGGGGAGAGAAGAGTTTGGCATGGAATTAAATCAACCAAATTAGATCCTCAGATTTACAGATTCTGAATTTAAAACATAACCATATCAGATCCTAAGACTTTGAGTAACAAAAACACAATACGTGAGCGAAATCGAGTAGAATAAAAGAGAAAGAGAGTCGAGATTATTTCTAAGAATATCATAAAAACGTACTTGTTGGTGAACCACAGACTCGAGGCAGAGAAAACGTGATCATGACCATGTTGTCCCAACCGTACCTGCAAGTCAATGAAACCCCTAATCAGAAAAAAGAGAAATACTGTGAAAACCCTAATCAGAAAAAAGAGAAATACTGTGATGGTAGTTTCTGGATCTGGATCTAGATCCACGGAATTGAAACAGTTGAGTGTGTGAGAAAGATACGATGCTGGAGAAATGAAGAAGGGTGAGAAAGAAGGGGATGGCGGTGAGATAGATAGAACCTGTAGATGGTGTCGATCGAGAAGATGTAGAGAAGGAGATAGTCCGCGATTGAGAAGGATGAGAATCATGCGGTGGTTCTGATACACAACCGATGGGAACATATGGAGAAGATGATGGTATTTTGCAAGGAGATGAAATGTTACAGGGAGCCGGATTTGGGATCGAGAGAGTTTTGAGTGTAAGATTTCAAAAAAATTTGAATTGTGAATTGTACGGGATCAGTCTTTATATAGGATATGCATCATATCCACAATCTATTGTCCGCAATTCACTCTCCTTTTCGTTCCAAATTCAGTTTCATAGATGTGGCCAGCTGGCTAGGGAGTAGACATTTGCTTCTTTCAATTACTTTCAAACATATCGCCAGCTCAATTGTGATTGTGCATCAACAGATTGTACTGTCTTAAAAATTAAGACTTTGTGCATAAAGGTGTTGTAATTTATATATGGTTTATAGTATAGTATAGATATATATATATATATATATATATATATATATATATATATATATATATATATATATATATATATACACATATATATGTATATATATATACACAAACACACACACACACACATATATATATATATATATATATATATATATATATATATATATATATATATATATATATATATATATATATATGTTTGTATATATATATACACACACACATATATATATCTATACTATACTATAAACCATATAAAAATTACAACTCATTTATGCACAATTGTCTTAATTTTTAAGACTGTACAACTTCTAATGCCGTGGGAAGTTTGAGCGGTCAAATTGGTTCAAAAATGGATCGTGGGAAAAGGCTGTCAGAATCCGCTCCTCTATCAACGCCCACACCCACTTTAAAGATTACTTTCATTTCAAAATTTGAAATGCACCCCTCTCTCTCTATAATTGATTTCTCCTGAATACACAACCACCTTGAAACCCTAGCCGACATTACCATCAACACCTCCGCCACCACCTTGATCACCTCTATTAGCCATCGCTGGAACGTCACCTCTACCGGTACTCCTCATTGCCGTCAAGATCCTTCACCACCACAAGCACGACCTCTATCATCATCCATAGAGGCCTCAACCGCTCAACGTCTTCAGTTTCTCTCCCTCCCTTTTAGCTCGAACTCGACATACATGATATCACTGTAAGGCGAAGGGAAATTCCGATCTTAAGTCCTAATGATCTAATTTACGTAAATCTCTGCCCATATATATCTTATTGAGAAATGCTTCATATTTATTTTCACAAATGGCATCTCCTATATCCTCGTGAATCTCTGTCTGGTTCTGATTTTTGCAAATCTTCATAGATTAAGAACAATAAAGTTTTATTTATGAGCATTGGTATGTAAATTAGTGTTTTCGATTTTGTTTATTCAGGTTGATGGAGATGACGAGGGGAATTGATCTTTATGTGCTGCTTGTATGTCAAACATTAGAATTTTCCAAGCCAGAATGTATGTTTTGAATCATAAAAATGTCTGATGTTTGTAGAATTACTAATCCTTCTTCTATATGTTTTCAGAGGTAACAGTGTTAAAGATCTACTCTATTGAGGTGGTTTGATATGTTATTGATATCCAGTTTTTTAACCTATTCTACATCTCTTAATCATTTGGAACTTTTTTTATTTTCTTAGGTAACTGATCTAGGGTAGGGCTACATGTATTTTCATTTTAGCAAAAAAGTCCTGATAAAGAGGAATGTGAAAGCAGAGGAATACTTTAGCTACATGCCAAAACACATGTGTAGTTAAGGCCATATTCCATTTTGGTCGACACGGAAAGCGATCCACAGAAAATTCCCCTCAATTGTCAATCTAGCATGTTGCTTCGAGTCTTATTAGTTGCTCTGATATGTTAATTAGAAATTCGTGTTAGTAGTAGATCACATATTTCGGTCCTCTATTCTAGCTTTTGGTAGATTTATATAGAAATAAGAACCCCTCTTCAGTGTCAACCAGGCTTCAAGCTATCTGATGAGTAGAATATTGTTGAATTTTAAGGCTTTAGCCCTAATACTTGCTTTATTCCCTATATTCAGAAACTTCTATTCATTGACAGGAAGAGCTCTCAAAATTGAAAAAAGAGATGGAACGTCTGCAAAATGAGGTATCACATTTTATGTTTTATCTCAAGATCCATAGGACTTATAGATTACCTTTAACAGACTCTTCTGAAACTTATTGCCTCTTTGCAGTTAGGAGAATTAATGAATGAAGGTGGTGTTCCAGTTAAAAAAACGAACCCTGCAACCAAAAGAATTGATCTAACTAAGAATGATAATCTTCCCACTGATCCAATTGAGACTCAAAGAAGAGAAAAAGTAAAAGATGCCATGGTTCATGCATGGACCTCATATGAAAAATATGCTTGGGGCCACGATGAGCTTCAGGTATAATATAATAATCTTTCTGACAAAATAGTATCATTTTTATTTATAATTCTGATTTCTTTAAATATTTTGCTTTTTAGCTCCAATCAAAAAATGGTGTAGATAGCATGAGGGCATGTTTTCCCTTTTGAAGTAAGGATGCACGCGCTAATTGATATTTTTTTTCTTTATTTTTTCTCATTTCTCTTTTTAATCCTATAACATTTGATCTTTAGGTATACACTATTTTGGATTCTTTTTCTACTAAGCAAATTTGCATTCAGCTACTATGTGGAGGTTGTCTTATTTCTTATCATTCAGTTACTAAAAGTTCCAATTTTATAGTAGATAAAAGCCACATATGTAGTTTTTAAGCTCATTTTTCACATTTTAATGATAGATATTGCCACTTGTTGCACCAACAAAGCAATCATGAATATGTCAGTTAGCAAATATGATTGGCATGAGTTCTTTCCTAATGGTAAATTCACTTTTTTAATATTTATCTTGGGTTCTTGTGCTTACTTTTTAAATTAGAATCTGATTTCTTTTGAGTAATTTGTAGTGACTCACAATATTGGCGCTGTTATTTCCATTTGGGCACCAATTGTCTTGGTAAGTGTGTATGTGTGTGTGTGTATTCTGCTTTCATGCAACTGACTAAAAGTATATATGTTAATGTTCTTTTAGATTTATTTCACGGATGCACAAATTTGGTATGAAATATTTGCTACAATTATTGGTGGAATCTATGGAGCTTTTAGTCACTTGGGCGAGGTTAGGACACAATTTGTTGAATTTATTTGTCTAAGGAAAAACAAAAATATTAAATCATTTTCTGCCATTTATTCTAATTTAGTCTTACATTTTATTTTTATGAAAAATGGTCTATAGGAGAATGATTCATTGGTTAGGAAAAACATAGAAAAGTTTTCACAAGTATGGAATGAGTTCATATTTTCAATGCGAATGGAGGATGAGATCAGGAACAGGTTGAAACTTGAAATTGCCTCATATCTTATATACAAAATTTTGTGATTTTACTGATATACCCTGCTTATATAGGGAGAGAGATCTACTCCTTGTACCATACACAACAAGTGTTGTCCCAGTTATCCAATGGCCACCTTTCCTGCTTGCTAGCAAGGTTGATCTCCTTATTATACTTGATTGATTATACATTAACATTTCAGATTTAATGTGAATCATATATTGAATATTAACCACTTTTTTTATTATTAATTTAAGATCCCAATTGCATTAGACATGGCCAAAGATTTTAAAGGAAAGGAAGATCTAGACCTTTTTAGGAAGATCAGCAATGATGACTATATGCTTGTTTTTTGGTCCGCATATTGATCTTCAGTTCCTGAAGGTCATTTTTGGGGTGGTGTGGACGAATTTGCCCCTTGTATAGAGTCTTCAAGCTGTTTTTTCAGTATGGTTTGGTTTCAAGGTTTATTCATTTCAGGTGTTGGGGGAAAATGGACGAATCTGCCCCTTATATAAAGTTTTTCGAAATCTGGACCAAATTTACCCCTATTTGGCGTTCTTGGCAGCTTGGAATCTGAAGGAAACATAATTTGTCTTCTTTTTTTTTTCAATTTTGGTCCTGAGTAACCAAACAGGGGTTCAAATGATTGCTACAACCATCGCCGTAGGTATGTACATATCTAATTGTGTTTGTGTGTAATCAGGGTATAAATTAATTTTTTGATAACATAATAGTTTGTAACCATTGCATGCTCTGCTTTTGGGTTAATGTTAACTATTATGTTGTATGACGAATGATGCAGCCTTGAAGATATGATTGGATTTGAAGTTGATATTCATGAGCTGGTCTAGGTAAATTCATAAAGTTTTATCTTTTTTTAGGGTTAAATACCAGAAATAGCAATACACTTTCATAAATATGTCTATTATAGCATTCTGCTTTTCTTTATTTTACATCTGACTAATAAGAGAAAGTAAATTGTTATTTTTGCATTAATATTAATTAGGGATAGAAGTTCAAATTATGATGCCCTAATGCTCTTGTAGTAATAGACAATGAAAGCTACATTTATGTTTATCATGGACCATTTTGCCTCTGATGTTGCTGTGTTGCTGTCCTGACCTGGTTATGGACGATTTTGCCCCTGTTGCAAGTGTAGTGGTGTTCATGTTCTTCTCATCGTTGATGCTGCTGTGTTGCTCTTTTTTGGGTCAAATTATGGACAATTTTGCCTCTCCAGGATAAAAAGGATTTGTATCTATGTGTCCGTGAGTCTTTCTGGTTGTATGTCTATGAAGGATTTAGAATTTGTGAAAATTTGATAATTCATTTTGGGAAAATAAAGTTACATATTGAAGTTTTAACATGCGTGTTAGTTCATTTCTCCTAATTTTGATTGGTGGTTTTTGAAAGCTTATGCAGATTTAGATCTACATCAAGTTTTTGAGCTTATTACTTTTGAAGGTGAAGATTATGTCTCCTAAAGTTGTTTATTCGACAAATAATAAGGTAATAAAAAAGAGTTCTGTTCTTACCCTGCTTCCACCTCCTCAATTGTCAAAACTCAAAAGATGTCAAACTTTAATGGTTCAATATCTGTAATGGGCTGCAATAGCAACTTTTTTTTCACTAATATTAGAAATGTACTTACATATTTGCTACCAATATAGTAAGTGTACTTTATATGTTCTTTATATTGTTATGTAGTTGGATCTTCTTATTTTAATTTTCAGAAATATGACATATTTCTGAAAAGTAATTAATCATTGAAAGAAACCTATTCACCACCTTCTCCCCCCCCCCTTCAACGACCGTTGCATTGCGCGGGTACTCCACTAAGATTAGGACATCGTGTCATTATTATTTTGAAGTGTTCAATAAAAATCTCTATAACAAAGATATGGAATACCCGTAAAATGATACCAAAATCTTGCGAAAACAAATAGCCGAAAGGAAACTACTCGTCGTCCGCCGCATTGCGCGGGTACGCAGCTAGTATATATATATATATATATATATATATATATATATATATATATATATATATATATATATATATATATATATATATATATATATATATATATATATATATATACATATATATACATATATATGTATATATATACACACACACACACACACACACACACATATATATATATATATATATATGTATATATATATATATATATATATATATATATATATATATATATATATATATATATATATATATATATATATATATATATATATATATATATATATATATATATATATATTGTAACACCCCGATTTTTCTACACATTAAATGGTGTAATATTTTTATAAAAATATAATGTTGAAAAATCTCATATTTCAAAAACTTTGTTTCGTTCATGACGATAAGTCATATTTTAAAAATCTTGGTCCCAACAAAAACTATTTAGTTGTAAAAATGTTTGGAACAACTATAGGGGTTACAACTTCATATCAAAACTAAACCATAGAAAGCAAGTTAGGATAACAAACCATTTCATCGGTCAAGGTTCACTCCGTCTAAGATTCCAATCACCTCGGGTCATCTACTTGCTTCTATCTCTTGTGTCTAGAACCTGGGATACATGACATAAAATAAAATACGTAAGACGAAAACGTCTCGTGAGCAACAAGGGTTTTAGACTCAAACATCGTTGAAAATGTTTTAAAAGCAATATCATATTTTTGACATATTTCTTTCAAAATCATTTGCAAAATAAGTCATATAATGTGACCTTTACTTTCCAAAACTTCTTTACGATCTAAGTCATATAGATGACATTTACTTTCCAAAATTTTTGTGCGAATCCAGCTCATAAAATCTTGAAACTTAAACAATATATTCAAATCAATATGTGTCATACATAATAGGTGCACATGCAATGCATGATTCTCACACAAATGCAAAACTCGCGGGTTTTCCTACCCGCGCCTTAGGTCAAAAAGACCATGTCACATTCATGACAAAAGCTCGCGGTTATATACCGCGCCTAAAGGTCTATAAAGACCAAAGCTCGCCAAAATAGGAGAATAAATCATCCTGTATTGACGCCTGAAAGACTTCTACTTCGCGACGGGAGGTACCATACCAGTAGAGTCTTGTCCCGTTACGGGGACGTGTCCGGACCTTACTCGACTCATATGTATTCACACTCTATGCATGCGTAAAGACAATGCTTTTTATTTTGTATAAAATATCATATAATGCCATGAGACGCATGTACAATAATATAAGCATTAACAATTTAAATCTTTCATAAGCATAATAGGCTTGATGCCAAAACAATCTTTCGATAACATAGAAGGCTAAAACATACTTTCGTAATCATTGTAGGCTTGATGCCAAAACATTCTTTCATAATCTTTCAAAGGCTAAACGCTAAAACATTCTTCCATAATATTAATAGGCTAAACGCCAAAACATTTTTTCATAGCTTTTATAGGCTAAACGCCAAAACATTCTTTTCAATACATATTCGGCTTAAATGCTAAAATCATACTTTTCAAGACATATTCAGCTTAAATGCCAAAATCATACTTTTCAAGAATAACATTAAACTTTCATATAAATTTCACATTTAAAAGTCACATAAACTTTATAGTTACTTTGCCATGTACCCCATAGTGGGAAAAAGCCACATGTACTCACCTTAGTAGCTAGGTATGTCTAGCTACACTAATCCACATAACGCTATCATTTTGCTGCTTCCATGCGTCTTTCAATCTTTATTAATCTAATAGAAGATTGCAACTAATTAGACAACTAAACATATCATAATTGTCTAATCAATCTTGAACTACTTCTAGTCATTAGGTAGTTCCATTCCAATGGCAAGAACAACTCTTAAAGCACAATATCAAAATTTTGACATTTTTACCCTTTGTCCTAATTTGATTAATATCATATTATTTTTCCTGATTTTCTTATAGCCATAACTCTCACTCATGAAATCCATATTTTGAAAACTTTATACCTTTAGAAAGGTGGGAATGAGCTTTACAACTTTCCCCTATTGACTTAAGTCTAAATATTAATAGAGTTTCTGTTGTCAACCCTTGAAAATGACCCTTTGGTCATTTTTGTCACTTTTGGGCCATTTTAATTCTATCATATCTCCTTCGTTACAACTCCAAATGACCCGAATCTTTTTCTTATACTTTTGTTATCTCAAATATTACAAAAGTCATCTTGATGACTTTTGCCAAATTCTTTCTAGATTATGAGATAATAATTTCCAAAGTTTGCACAATAAACTTTTCACTTTTAGTCCCTTATTTCAACCTTTTCCCTTATGTCCTTAAGATTAAATTCTAATTGAATAATCGTCATATCATGACTTAAATAAAAGGCCTTAACAATTAATTTCTCCATAACTCCACCTTCTTGGACCAGTTTGCCCTTGCACATTATATTGAGTTTATTTAAGTATCAGCTCTTTTAATTTGAACACTTGCATAAATTCTTATATTATGTATAACAAAAATTTTGTTTGTCACATATATATATATATATATATATATATATATATATATATATATATATATATATATATATATATATATATATATATATATATATATATATATATATATATATATATATAGAAAAGGCAACATATATAATCAAAGAGGCACCCTAGCAAGAGGCTAAAGCGCACACAAAAACATTACACAAAAACACACACACACACACACACACAAACATATATATATATATATATATATATACATATATATATATATATATATATATATATATATATATATATATATATAACACACACACATATATATATATATATATATATATATATATATATATATACATATATATATATATATATATATATACATATATATATATATATATATATATATATATATATATATATATATATATATATATATATATATATATATATATATAGAGAGAGAGAGAGAGAGAGAGAGTTAGGTTCTTGTAGGAACTAAAAAATTCATGAGATCTTGAGAACCCCATGTGGACCACAAGATCAAAAAATCAAAGGCTATGATGCAAGATGGCAATTTCGTAATTAATATTAATTTCAATGGTATATTTGCATTTTTAAAAAAGAAATCAATGGTAATATTGGTATAAAAAACGAATGAAATCCAGTTAAAAAGGAAACAACCCAATTAAATAGGTAACACCCCCATTAAATCCGTCTCTTCCTATCTCTGTTTCTCTCTCACGCATCGTCGTTTTCCCTCTGCTCTCTCCGACTTCAAATCATACCACCACACCACCATCGGAACATGATTACAAGACTGATGCTTCTTCAATCGTCATAGTGGCACTCATAACAGCGTAACCCCATCATCAGTTTCGATAAGCCCATCGCGGTGAGAAATCCAAACGACTACGCCGCTGCTTGCACCATCGTTCGACCTCGTCGTTGCTGCTTGCGCCGCCGACGGTATGCTCTCTATTCAACCCGGTTTTCTATTTTCCTTTTTTGATTTGGTTATTGTGTGTTGATTGTTTGGTCTTCAGCCCTAAAATCAGATCGACAGATTTGAACAACGTAACAGCGAGATTATTCGACCTGGATCTCAATACTTATTTAATTGATTACAACTTTTGAATGAACATCAACAATATCAGGTTTTCAGTAACGAAAAAGGAGAATGCTGGAAGGACAATATCAGGTTTTCAATACTTATTTAATAGCCTTTTCATCTCCTCCTTCTTTTGCCAATCGGCGTCATATGATTTTCCAACCTAAAATTAAGCATAGCGAACAACTCTTGTGGACTTGCTTTGGGGTGATTCGTAAAATAACTTGAAAAGAATGTTGTACAAAACTTATGAAAAAAAAAGCTGCGGCAACTTTATAAAGTTTTTTGATTAAATTATTATTAAAAGTTGAAACTGAAAATAAATTTTTTGGACTAGACTTTGGTCAGGCAATTTTGGACTAGACTTTTGGCACAGTTGCACCATAATTTACAGGTTAGATTAAGACATGATTTCTCAATTGAATTTATTCTTTTATTTCTCAAACTCACTCTTGGCATTGTTGCACCACAAAACTGATGTTCTTCAATCGTGATACCCACTGCTCGTAAGCAGCATAACCCGAATTTGTATAAATATATGTGCAGATTTGTACATTGCATAAATGCATATGTGTGTACGTTCATATATGTGCATATGTGCACATGTATATAAGTGCATATTTTTCACAAGTATATAAGTGCATATGTGCATATACATGTGTATATGTATATCTATTTTTCGAATGTGACATTGACAGGAAGAATTCTCATGAGTGAAGAATATATACATATGTATAAAGGTGTATGCATATATGCATGCATGTGTATCTCTTCATAAATATGTTTGTGCATATATGCATATATATTCCGTATATGCATATATGCATATATCCTGTATGAGCATAAGTTTATATATTTTCTTATATGTTCAGATGTGCATATGTGCTAAATGTGAATAGATGTGCTAAATGTATGTGTACATATTCCTATATGTCTATTTGTTTGTGTACACATGTGTGCGTATTTGCATATATGCATACATATATGTGCCTATGTGCATATGTGTATATGCATGTAAGTATTTATTTTAATGTTTTTAAATATACATTTATATTAATTCTTATTAATGTTTTTTGCAGATTTTGAAGAATTTATCAATCAAATTGAAGAATTGAAGAGTGACAAACTAAAAAATGAAGATATCATGAATTATTGTTGTTTTTTTAATATTTTTTGTATGTATTGTTCATTATTTATAATAAATTTGTATGTATTGTTCAAAATAGTTGTATATTATTTTTTTTAATAAATTGATTTTTATTGTTTGCATTCATATTTAATGTTAAGAATATGTATATATGAATTTCAAAAATATGCATATATGCATCTCTGAATGTACATATGCACTTGCAAATAAGAATATGTATATATGAATTTCGAAAATATGCATATATGCATCTCCGAATATGTATATATGCACTTGCAAATAAAAAATTTTATGTGTCTTTTAAATTCCAAAAATCTAAATTAAAAAAGAAAAATTTTAAATTTCAAAAAATTTGACATTATTAAAAAAACGAAAATTGTATTAATTTTGAAATTTGAAATTTGAAAATTGAAATTGATTAGCCTTATTTTTAGGAATTGATAATATTGTTGCCAAAAATAAAAAAAATCAAAATTAAATGGGATTTGTTAAAAGACAATCATGCCCTTATTGTATTGGATAATGATCTAATGGTTGATATGGAGTTCTCAAGATCTCATGCTTTTTTGGGTTCTCAAAAGAACCCAACCCTATATATATATATATATATATATATATATATATATATATATATATATATATATATATATATATATATATATATATATATATATATATATATATATATATATATATATATATATATATATATATATATATATGTATATATATATATATATACATATATATGTATATATATATATATATACATATATATATATATATATATATATATATATATATATACATATATATATATATATATACATATATATATATATATATATATATATATATATATATATATATATATATATATATATATATACATGTATATATATATATATATATATATATATATATATATATTTTTTTTTTTTTTTGATAACCGAGGAAGCCACCCGACCCGTCCTTTGGACGACCCGACTGACCCAACCTCGGGGCAACATGAACACCCAGTAAACTCATGTGCCAGGCAACCCACCCTTTGGGTGTACTGGTGGCCATCCCTAATTGAAGCTGGTGAGAGTCGAACCCTGACCTCTCCTATGGAAAGGTGGGAAAGCTACCACTCAGCCATCAGGTGATGGTTATATATATATATATATATATATATATATATATATATATATATATATATATATATATATAGAGTTAGTATTAAATGAAATTCTTAAATATTGTGTTAATGTAAGACTCAATGTGGACCATTGGATCAATAATATCAATGGCTATTATAATTTCCGCTTTTTTAATTAAAAGCATAAACATACACGTGTTTTTAAATGCAAAACCCAGGTTAAGGGTAAAAGAGTAAAAATCTCAATTCCCTTCAACAACTGAATATACGATACGCATGCTACAATCACACACACGATGCGGTGGTGGTTTTTGACGCCGTTTGCGGCTGCCGGAGGCGACACAGATGGTGGTCGTCGGCGACGCTGTTGATCGGGAACGAGACTCTGGTCACCGATCCGGTGTGTGTGTGTGCGTTAATCGACCGAGTGACAAAGAGAATCAGAGGGTTCGAGAGAGACATTGATGAGCGACTGAGAGGCGGATACACAGGGGCTTTTAGTATCACATTCACTGAGAATGGATGTTAGGTTTTATTGGTTTGTGTTTTGGTAAGTTCATTCTCCGAGAATGGATGTTAGGTTTTATTGGTTTGTGTTTTGGTAAGTTCATTCTCCGAGAATGGATGTTAGTTTTTATTGGTTTGTGTTTTTGGAAAGTCCATTCTCTGAGAATGGGTGTTAGTTTTTTTTTGGTTTGTGATTTTGTAAGCCCATTCTAGGAGAATAGTACGTTTTTTTTTGTCAAAGAATAGTTTGTGGGTTTTTAAATTAATTATAGTATCTTCGAATTTCTTGAAAATACATCAAATTTCTTGAACCATTCTAAGAGAATGGACTTACTCGTGACAAAAAAACGTAATATTATCCTAGAATGGGCTTAGCAAAACACAAACCAATAAAAAAACTAACACATATTCTCAGATAATGGACTTACCAAAAACACAAACCAATAAAAATTAACACTCATTCTCAGAGAATGGACTTACCAAAAACACACCAATAAAAAAACATCCATTCTCAGAGAATGGACTTAACAAAACACAAATCAATAAAATGACGCAGAATGCCTTTATAGTAACATTCTTAGATAATGAAAGAAGAAGAATGGTTTTTAACATTCTTGGAGAATGAAACAAGAAGAATGATTTTTACAGTAAAAAAAGAAGAATGGGTTTTACAGTAAAGAAACAAAAATTTTTGCCATTTGAATCAATCCCACGTCTTCTTCTTTGCGTTTCAATCCTTAATCGAGGCTCAATTTTTTTTTGCAGGCCGACGAGCGACTGGATTTTCAGATCTCGTATATGAAATCGACCCCAAAGCTTAACACATCGCTATTTAATGAAGGCCACCGGAGGCGGCAAAGCCGCTGACCCTCGACGGTGGTGCTACCGGCTGAGGAAGACGACGATTCGGAGGTCCGAGAGGCAGAGGCCGAGTTCGGTATCCGAGAGGCAGAGGCCGATTTGTAGGTTTCATTCCGATCGTGCCCTTGTGAAATCGATGGGTATTATTAGGTCGCACAGTCGCACGGTACTTAGAATCCGTAATTGAACCTACATCTATATATATATATATATATATAGATGTAGGTTCAAATACATCCAGCAATTATTGTGTGATTGTAGGACTAATTGTGGTCCAATCATTTGATAGGGGCAATTTGGGAATTCAATCAATCACTAATAATACGTAACAAATCTTTCAGCGTGCCCTAACTCAAAATCACACCTCTGAAATCAAAATTGATGGAGGCGGAGGAAGCGGAGGCGGAGGAAGCGGAGATCGGAACTGATGGAGGCGGAGGAAGCGGAGATCGGCGGTGGTCGGTGATGGAGGCGGAGGCAGCGGAGATCGGCGGTGGTCGGTGAGGGAGGCGGAGGCGGTGGATCTGCGTAATTGATAGTAGCAGCGGATATCGGCGGTGCTCGGTGATGGAGGCGGAGGCGGCGATCTGCGTAATTGATTGTTCGTAAAAAAAATTGATCTCCGCCTTTTTTTTTCTTCTGGGTTTTGGAAAGGCATTCTCAGAAAATGGGGATGAATGTGTATGAGAATGCAGTCTTCACGTTCATGAGAATGGTTGACGTTCATTCTCAGAAAATGAGGCATTCTCAGAGAATGGGTCATTCTCGGAGAATGAGGCTTTCCATATAGCAGTTCCCAGCCTTCTGTAAACATATATAATTACTCCATTCTCCGAGAATGGTATAAATATTCTACAAGAATCTTTAGTCTGTGTACTACAGTTATTAAACACATATAACATTCTTTGAGAATTCTTCATGAACAAGCTATTACACTTACTTACCGTTGACATTGATTACCATTCTCTGAGAATTAGCTTTGAAAACTCTTACGTAACTATTTTTTTACGTCAACAAAATTTTTACAAACCATTCTCTGAAAATGTAGAACATGATTAGTGAAACAAAGCATAATATGATCAAGAAATCGAGAAATCAAGAAATCCGAATTTAAGCGTAATCGAGAAATCGAAAGTTAACAACGAACGAGAAATCGAGAAATCGGAATTGAATCGCAGATGTTTTTAATGAAAACAAATCGAGAAATCCGCAAATCCCGTTGATTTCACAAAATTACTTTTATACCCTTCTGCGTCCGTTTTTTCCAGGAAGCGCATTCTTCAGTTGATTTATTTACAAAAATGCCACCTTGATCACAACCACTTATTTTTCTAATCTAATGGTCTAGGAATGGTCCTACAACCACATAATAATTAGCAAATGTATTTAATACTAACTATATATATATATATATATATTATATATATATATATATATATATATATATATATATATATATATATATATATATATATATATATATATATATATATATATATATATATATATATATATATATATAGAGTTAGGTTCTTGTTAGAACCCAAAAAATCATGAGATCTTGAGAAACCAAATCTGGACCGTTAAATCAAAAAAATAGAAGGCCAAGATGAGAGATGGCAATATTGTAATTATCAATAATTTTAATGGTATAATAGGTTTTTAATTTCTGTTCGGAAGGGTAAATTAGACACTAAAATTTAAAATCCCTATAATCACGTCTAACAGATTTTTACATTAAAAAATGTAACTCTTCCTATTCTCTCTCACCCTCTATCTCTGTTACCGCTTCCTTCCCAACACGGATACATTCATCGAATCTGGATCAATAGGAGTGCCGGCTAGGGTTCCGGTTTCAAGTCTTTATTTGGAGAACAAAAGCGAACCAAAAATCTCGACTCCAAGAAATCGTGCCGGCTAGGGTTCACCAACAACGACCGCCTTCATCGATTTTAAGCAGAGGGCTGTGGTTGAGGCTGGCGGAATCTCGATTCCATATGTGTGTTTTTCCTCGGCTAAGTCGCTCACCCAGGTGCGTGTTTGGTATTTTGGTTTCAGTCCCAATCTGAACATGGTTTCACAATACAAAATTTCGGAGCTGTCAAAGAATTAATTGAAGAAGGGGTTGATCCAAGATACTCGCGCTCCTAATGATGCCGTAAAGGTTTTCCGGCGTGCTTCTCAACTACATCTAGCCGCCGTTTCTATTTCTTCTTGAGAGGCGGTCATCGTTTCTGTCCGAGGTTCGACTATGAGGTTCGATTTGTCGATTTGTTGTGTAGCACTTCCATGTTCCGAGGCACAAAGGTACGGTCTCATGAATTTCGGTTGATGTTCGATTTCCGACTATGAGGTTTGATTTGTCGATTTGTGTCGGGTATAATGAAACTGTTTTATATCGCATTCCAAGTCCTAAGAATCTCGATTTGTCGATTCAATCTATTTTTATGCTGCTTTTTTAATTAGACTAATATCACAAACTATTCCAATTGTGATTGCTAATACTTAATTAATCTGCATCTTACGCAACTCGATACCTAGCTACATTGGATATATTACAAGTTTTTAAATATTAATATCCTTGTTAATATGTGATGTCATCACAAAATGTATAGCTATTTATAGTTAATGATTATTACGCTCAAAATATATATTCCCCCTTTATGAAAATAAGGAACTCGGCATCAAATGGCATCAAGATCATGGCAATTATAATATTTTCACAGGAAGTTCAAGCAAAAAGGGAGCCATTATCGGAGGTGTGGTCGGAGGTATAAGTGACCTGATCATTTTGATAATAATTATGCTTTTGTGGTATCGTCGATCCAGCAAGAGAACAGCCCCAGGAAGTATGCGTTGTTGATTTCTAGACAATTCTTATATTACAGTTGATCACCAAATAAATTTAAACTGATTAAAACTCCAACTTACCAGGTATCTTATACGGGACAACAGAATTGCAAGATGCATATGTGCATAAATTTATATGTGCATATGTGTATATATACAGATGCACATAAGTGCACTGTACATATGTGCCCATTTGCATAAATTCATATGTGCATAAATGTATGTGAACATGTAAATATTTGCATAGATGCATATGTGCATAAATTTATATGTGCATATGATGCACATATGTGTATCGATGTATGTGTATATGTGCATAAATACATACGTGCATATGTGTATATATGTCAACGTATTTATATCCATGTTTGTGCATCTGTGCATTATTATCTCATCCAATATGCATGTATGTATTATTTATAATGTTTTTTAATATGTTCATGTGTATATTTGAATATATGTACATGTGTATATATGCACATGTATATATGTGCATAGATTCATATGTTTATCTCCATGTTTGTGCATATATCCGTCATATGTTAATACATGTGCACAAAAGTATATGCATTTGTGCGTATGTGCCTATGTGCGTATGTGTATATGCATGTAAGTATTTGTTGGAGGGTTTTTTAATATGTAGTTTTATAAATGCATATGTGTATATATGTTTATATGCATATAAATGCGTATGTGCACGTATGCATATGTGCATATATGTTTATATGCATATAAATGCGTATGTGCGCATATGCATATAAATGTGTATAAGTGTGCATATTTGCATATATGCATACATGTGCCCATGTGTATATGCGTATATGCATGTAAGTATCTTTTTTTTTTAAATATTTTTAATATGCATTTTTATTATTGTTCTTGCAGGTTTAAAAAATATATAGCGCAAATTGAAGAAGTGAAAATGATCAAACGAAAAAACAAGATAGTCAAGGAATAAACAATGAAGATATTTGTGAATAAACAATGAAGATATTAGTTTAAAATTAGTAGTTTTTGTTGTTTTTTGTATTTTTTATATATGTATCGTTCAAAACAATTGTAAATTATTGTTTTAATAAATTGGTTTGTTTATTATTTGTATTCAACTATTTATACATAATAATATGTTTATACGAATTTTGAAAATATGCATATATGCATCCGGTTGCAAATACATGATCATATATGTTTTTATAAATCCAAATCTGATTTTTTATTGAATTTAAAATTTTTATGTTTTTTTCAAATTTCAAAAATTCTCGTATTAAAAAAAAACGAAAATCATAAAGTTTTTTAAATTTGAAATTTGAATTTGATTGTGCTTATTTTTAGGAATTGATATTCTGTTGCCAAAAATAAAAAAAATCAAAATTAAATTAGATTTATAAAATGACGATCAAGCCCTTTTTGATTTGGATAAGGATCTAATGGATGACATTGAGTTCTCAAGATCTCATGAATATTTGAGTTCTTAAAAGAACCTAACCCTATATATATATATATATATATATATATATATATATATATATATATATATATATATATATATATATATATATATATATATATATATATATATATATATATATATATATACATTTATATGTATATATATACACACACACACGCATATATATATATATATATATATATATATATATATATATATATATATATATATATATATATATATATATATACATATATATGTATATACACACACACACACACACAGATATATATATATATATATATATATATATATATATATATATATATATATATATATATATATATATATATATATATATATATATATATATATATATATATATATATATATATTTAAAAGGCAACATATATAATCAAAGAGGCACCCTAGCAAGAGGCTAGAGCGCACACAAAAACATTACAAAAAAAAACACACACACACACACACACACACACACACATATATATATATATATATATATATATATATATATATATATATATATATATATATATATATATATATATCAATCCCACAATACACTTGATGTTCCTGTTTATGTGAAAAGTGGTTACGAACAGTAGCATAAAATCAGGAATTACGGGAAAGATACCATAAATAATTTCATGGGCGGAAAAAGAAGCGGGGGTTGTATATGAGGGTGCCACGTGGCATGGAAAAGTAGTCTTTTATTAGTATTAACTAGCGTTTCTCCCGTACTCTGTACGGGTCTGTAGGATTTACATAAAAGATGACAGTGCCATATATACAAAGTTACAATTAAATAACCACAAAAAGTATAAAAATAAGATCACATACTTTCTCTTCTTCAATTTTTAGGACCCCAGAATCTGAGTCGCGTAATCCATGAACCCTGTCATTGATACGAACAACTCCAGATGTGCTTCGCCCTGTCAATATTCGTCCCACATGATCATCTTTTTCCATCATAGAAATCTGAAAAGACCATTTTAGCCTCTATCTAGAATTTGCTCAAATGAAGGAGAAAATGCACAAAATGAATACATAGCAAATAAGCACATAATCCTTTAATAATCCAAGTAAAATATAGACTACATAAGAAATAGGTTTCTACAATTTCCTCACATAGTGAATAGAAGGCTTAAATGTAGGAAAAAACCATGTACTCTTGTTTATTTGTTTATTATAACACCGTACTTTCAATTCTTCCTATTACAGCATTGCACTTTGGAAAATTTACCCTATTATAACCATGTTTTATCGCGCTAATTGTGCATATTTTTCAATGTATAAAAAAGTTAAATGAACAATGGTATAATTGAGTAGATTTTTCAAAATAACGTAATAGAAAGAAACTAAATGATGTAACAAACAAACAAATCGAAGTACGTTGCTATTTTTGCATTTAGCCCTAAACAAACAATTTATGTTAGCAATTTCAGGTCTTTATAGGAATGCATGTAAACTTGTACATCAAAATATAAATATATGAATAACCAAGAAGAAGTAAATATGTAATGAAATGAGAATAAACCGACCAGCATTTGGAAAGGTTCATCAAGGGTTGCAGTTGGTGGAAGGACATATTTGACAATTGCATCAAGTTGCTCCTCTGAAAATAAAAATTTCATACATTTTTTCAAATAAAAAAGAATTCAAATACATATAATCACAAATATCAAAGAAACCAATTCACATGATACTCATCTGTTGCACCAAGGTTTGCAAAGAGGTGAAATACCAAGCTCTTAACTTCAACACACCTCTCCTCACTAACTGCATGGAACATTGAGAACAATTAGTAAATAATATAATCTTTAATATGAATATGTAGATATGTTATACCTGATGGTCTATCTACTTTTATTAAAAGTAAAATTGATCTTACAAACCGCAAAGAGGTGGTTAATTTTCGAGCCTTCCTATCCAACTAAAGATTTTCCAAAGCAACGGAAGCGCAATTGATATCCTCTGAAGTATCATCGTTTTCGTATCTCAAATTGTATTCATCTTTTTTGTACCCGGAATTCGAAGACCCTCCTCCTCTTCAGTCTGGATTTTTACAAGGGTATTTTAATAATTAGAAATGATGGCGATAGAATTTTGTCAATTTTCGACGAATCTAAAGGGATAGTGATATGCTTACCAGATGCATGGGAACCAGAACCTTCTCTAGCATAGGAAAAACAAAAAAATTTGTTAATAATAATAATAATATTATAAATAAATGTAAAATGTTGAGAAGCAAGTACCTTCCAAAGGAGCTAATCAGCCAACAACAGATGATGAAGATGGCCTTCGATTCCGGGAGTCGGAATCCTGCTCCGGAATCACTAATCGCCTTCCACTACCTCTTCCTTGAGATTGATTCTACACAAAACCAACCAAGTATAAGTACAAAAGGGTAATATAGTTGTAGTAAAATAAATAAGAGTCTTCGATTCCGGGAGTCGGAATCCTGCTCCGGAATCACTAATCGCCTTCCGCTACCTCTTCCTTGAGATTGGTTCTACACAAAACCAACCAAGTATAAGTACAAAAGGGTAATATAGTTGTAATAAAATGAATAAGAATATCAAACCTCAAATTCCAAGAACCCTTGGAGTACATCCAGCAGTTTACAAAGATGTAATAGAAAGAACCCTTCAAATTCCAAGAACCCTTCGAGTACATCCAGCAGGATACCAATATTGAAAGTACAATGTTATGATTGAATAATTTTTTAAGCATAATATCCTAATGAGAAAAAGAAATGTAAGTACAAAGATGTAATAGAAAGAAATGAGAGTAGGACGTTATAATACACAAATAAATGAAAGTACGTTGCTATTTCTTGTAGTTTACTTAAAACAAAAAGTATCACCTTAACATTGCAACCAGTAATTTCAAGCTTTCCATTTAAACGTTGTACTGCTTTTGCATGCTCAACATTCTTCAAGTCAAACACCTTGTATATGCTTTAAAACAAAAACAAAACAAAAAAGTCAGCAACATATAAGTAGCTCTAGATTTAGCATCCTACTTTAATTTCTTTTTACTACAACATTGTACTTTCAAAATCTAGCAAATATAGCATCATACATTCAATTTTTTTTCTTGTTCTTTTATAATTATTTTATTCATTTCAGGTTCAAAACCAGATGCGTACCAAGGAAAGTGAAAAAAAAAGGCGCACTTTTTTAACCTTAGAGGAATTGTAGCTGCTGTCAGATGACACAAACACTTACAAATCTGTTGGTATTAAATTTAACCACAGAAAACATACTCCTTGTTTCTCTTTTTTTCCCTTTTAAATGACGTTTAAATTTTTTTTTGAGAAAATTACATCACACTTGGGAAGTTAAAGGAATATATATATATATATATATATATATATATATATATATATATATATATATATATATATATATATATATATATATATATATATATATATATATATATATATATATATATATGGGAAAATTTGTGAAAAAGTTAGGAGATAATAGGGAAATGCTGATCTTTTGACTTTATCTATTAAGTCGTTATTTTTGCATTAAGTTATTAAAGAAACACCAATATACTGTATTTATCCTTTTTATTTTTATTTTTATTTTGCAGAGAGAACGTGAGTATTGGATACCTTTTACACACCAATTGTTATATACTTCTCTATTCAGGAATAACCGAGTACAATGATTCTACTTTTTTTTAAAGCTGAAGAAAATAAATTTACAAAATTATGATTCTTGAACATTAATTAATTGTTTATCATTTAATTTGCAGTTTTTAGTTGTTTTAGCACTTAGATACTTTTATCAAATCATATGTTTTGAATTTTTTATTTTTTTATCTCAAATGATTAGTCCGTGAAATTTTTATAAAAAATGTAAAATACAAGAAATAGCAGCTTACTTTCATTGATTTGCTTATTGCAGCATCCTACTTCAATTTTTTCTTATTACAACATTATACTTTGAAAATCTATTTTATTATAGCAAATATTATCCAATCCTTTAAAAGTATATGTTCATAGTAATTTGGAGTAATTCATGCCTTGAGACATTAAAAAAATTCTTTCTTTCATTAAGTTTCGTTTCTTTATATATTTTCTTGTATATAATTATAATGAACAGGAGATTAACTTATCGGATAAAATTAGGTAAGAATGAGAAATAGGTTTCTACAAGGTGTTTTAGGGTTTGAGTACAAAGACGTTATTTCATCAAGTTCCGTTAGTGAATGATCAAGTTCTGTTAGTGAATGAGCAAGATTTATTGAAAGCGATTGTTGGTTAGCCAAAAAAATGGAAAGTACATTGCTATTTCTATCATTTACCAGGTATGAGGCTGATATGTTTTTAATAATAAAATATGTTGCTTGATAGAAGGGTATTAGAGGCTATAAAAGATGAATGGATATGTACCTGCATCTATTGTGAACTAATGTCATTGAGTTTTTTTGTTTTGCACTCTTCCTGCATACATATAGTTGGTTCACGGATTTTCCCTGTTAACACCGAACGATTGTAATCATTCCATTTGTGAAATAAAGCATGGCTGTTGTAAAGTACAATTATAATGGAAGATTAGGGGTGAGAAACTTACCTCTGTCTACAACAATGGATTTAGAGAAGCGTCCGCACACTAAGCATCTGAACACTGCTTTTCTAATTTCGAGGATGATCGAACTGCATCTGACAACACTTTCAATGACACCATCTTCTCAATATCTGATTATGCACAAAGTTTGGAAATTAGATAAGAAAATGGAATTCAATGGGGAAGTTTTATCAAATTAAACTAACCTGATGGGTTGAGATTTCTCATGGAAGTTGAGGTTTTCAGATTGAATATCTGCGCTTGTATGTGCTTCCCAAACAACGGGTTCATTCTTCTGACCATATCCATCAGCACACGGGGCATTCCGACCGTATAGTTGCTGAAGAAATTGATTAAGGTTTGTTGATTTGGTTAGGAGTTTGAGAGCCCCCCAATGTTGTTTTCTTATGAGATAGCAGCGGTGGCGGAGGAGGGGGAGTAGAGAGGACGCGTAATGAGGCTCAGATCTGCTTTACCGGCAGAAGAAGAGGATTATACCGCCATGGCTGCAATGACAGAGGTTGCATGAGAAAGAAATCAATTTCAAGGCCAGATCTGATCTAAAGTTGCTTTCTCGCAGTTGCCCTCCTCTGATATCACCCCACCAAGCTACATACAATCTCAAATCTTTGCCCGATCTTTACTCAGATCATGTTTGATCATCACAGCCTCGAGTGTAGGGGTATTTGCAACCTCAATTAAAGGGGAAGGCAGACGTGTATTCACCACGGTGGCACAGG
>JAKNSD010000197.1:0-5000 GCA_023525715.1 Cichorium intybus
GAAACGAATGCATATTCAATGATAAGCCGAGAGGAGTTGATGAAGTGTTTGTCCAAATTCAAAAGGAAGCTATGTCGTGGATTAGTAATAGAGCACACAAAATTTATATAGATAGTGAATTATGGGTTAATACCCCTAGTTTAGTGATTCAGAAAATGTAATTTTGTGTTTGTGTTGTTGTGCCTTTTAGCGGCTTGCTAAGAGGCTGCTGTGCGTTTATATATATAGTTACTTTTCAAAAAAAAACATATATATATATATATATATATATATATATATATATATATATATATATATATATATATATATATATATATATATATATATATATATATATATATATATATATATTTTTTTTTTTTTTTTTTTTTTTTTTTTTTTTTTGAAAAGCAACCATACATTCAAAACCGCAAGACCCCCAGCAAGAAGCTGAAAGGCGAGAAACAATTACAAGCTTTTACAAGAAAATTTTGGGCTAAGAAGCCATAAATTCTTATCAAACTCCACTTTTCTGGCCCTACTCTCAATCCAACTCGCCGCCCTCGCTTTGCGCTGTCAAAAACACCTTTTCCGGCCTCGAAGAAATATGATTAAAAGTCGCCTCGTTTCTATTTCTCCAAAGCTGATTTATGATTGCTGCTCCGGTAACTATTAAGGCTCTTTTCTCGATAGAAGAGTGAGCTTGAGCTTCCAGGCCATCGAAAAGCTCTCCCATCCCATTGGCGACTGTACGCTGGATACCCCACCAAGATTGGGCCTTAGCCCAAACCTCCTTAGCAGTCCCACAGTTGCTGGAAATATGCATAATGGATTCGGGCTCCACCTTACAAATACTACACGTGTTGGACTCCAAGCTAAGCCCAAGACGGCTCAAATTATCTTTAGTCGGCAATCTGTTCCGTTCTCCTCTCCATAAAAGAATCCTACATCTTTTCGGAATCCAATTTATCCATCTATCTCTTCCCACCATTTCCTGGTATTTATCTACTATCTTTGTTCTCATCCACCCAACCGAAAAACGCTCATTAGGTCCCCTCCGGACAAACCTAAATGTCCTCTTTACCTGAAAGAGTCACCGAGTTTAACTCCCTGCAATAAACTCTCCAATTCTTCTTTGCTCCTACCTTCCCTCTCAATATCACTGTGGCGCCACTCCCTATTCCCATTTCCTCCTCTAATTTTTTCCTCCACAAGTAGCGTTTTTATTTTTCTCAAGGTTAAAGAGTCTTGGGTACCTTATGGATAAAGGTTTCTCCCCTATCCACCAGTCTTTCCAGAAACACGTTTTTTTCCCATTACCAACACTTTTTTTATTAAAGATCTCGGATCTAAAACCCATCAAATTAAGATCATCCCAATCCTTCAATATTCTCTTCCAAGTATGCCCCGTCTTATTCTCTCCGCTCCTTCTTCGCAACAGTTAGAACCATGAATGCTATTTATGATTTGAAGCCACAAAGCTCCTTCCTCCGTTCTATATCTCCAATACCATTTTGTTAAAAGTGCTCGATTAAAATCCTCCAAAGCAGCCACCACCCAGACCTCCTTTTTGTTTATTCCGTCATCACTCTGCTCCATTTAACCCAAGGGATTTTCTTCTTAGCACTTTCTCCTCCCCAAAAGAAATCACGACGAAGCCCTTCTAGAATATGCAAACACACTTTTCGGGGCTTTGTATAAGGAGAATAGAAAATTACCTAAACTTCCTAGAACATTACACACAATAGTGTGTCTCCCGCCTATCGAAAGGGTTTTAATTTTCCACTTACTTAACTTGGATCGGAATTTATTGATAAGCCGTTGCGCAAGGATTAGAACGACCCATGTTAACGTCCTATAGGCATCCCCAGGAAAACTGTAGGGAATTTCTCCGCTTTACACCCGATTATTATCGCCATCGCCTCCACTGAGTGATAGTCTTGACCCAAACCAAACAGGTAACTTTTCTCCAGGTTGATTCTGAGGCCTGCAGCTTTTTGAAAACAGAAAAGCACTCTCACCAAATTGAGAATATTTTCTATCGACCAATCTCCAAAGAAAATTGCATCGTCTGCAAAAAACAAATGAGTTAGAAGAACATTTGATTCGCCAATTAACGAACCAGAATAAGTATTATTATGCACAGCTTTTTGAATCGCTTCATTTAAACCCTCCATAACGAGAGTAAAAAGAAACGGCGAGATGGGGTCTCCTTGCCGTAGGCCTCGGCCAAGACAAAATTCCGGTGAGGGACTGGCATTGATTAGAACCGAAGAGCGACCTGAACTTAAGCATTCATTTATCCATCTTCGCCACTTAACACCAAAACCTTTTTGCTCCAAAATCGAATCAAGATAATCCCAAGAAACCGAATCATATGCCTTTGCAATGTCGGATTTGAAAATGAACATCTTTTTCTTTTTAGCCCTAGCCCAATCCACCACTTCATTCACAATTAGAGGGCCATCCATGATTTGTCTATTTTTTATGAAAGCCGACTGTGTTTTATGGACGATTCGAGGCAAAACTTTTTTAAGACGGTTTGCAAGCATCTTAGCAAGGATTTTGTAGACATCAAGCTTATCGGTCTATAGTCATTTATCTTTGTAGGATTAATCACTTTCGGGATAAGGGTAATGAAAGCCGAGTTAGACCCTTTTGGGAGAATAGGTATATCCCTGAATTCGTTATACGCCTCCAAAAGATCAGATTTGAGGACTTCCCAATAGCTTTTAAAGAACTCTATAGTGAACCCATCCGGCCCGGGGGATTTATTACGACCGCAACCCCATATAGCTACTTTTAACTCTTTTTCCTCAAAATCCTTTTCCAACTCGATCTTTTCTGTTTCTGTGATTTTGGTAGTTTCCCCAAGTTCTTGGCTCCACGTGCACTCTCTATCTTTTTTGAAGATATTTTCAAAGTGTGTTTTGAAATGCTCCTTAACCTTTTGCGGATCAACCTCCCAAATGCCTTCAATCTCGACACCTTTGATACCCATTAAATGTTTTTTCTTGTTAATTGCTTTGTGAAAGAGAGCGGTGTTCTCATCTCCCTCTAAACACCATCTGTTTTTATTCTTTTGAGCAATGTCTTCATTATCTCTCTTGTCTAACGATCTCACAATTGAGCCCAACTCAAGTCTCTCCTTCCCCATCGTGTCGTTACCATTTCCTTCTTCAACGGATTTGTCTATTTCCGCCAATCTCTCCATACATTTCTTCCCCTCCTCTTCATTCTTCCGTCTTTTTTCTTCCGACCAAACTTTTAACTTCTCTTTTATCACTTTAAGCTTCTGCATGACCTTAAAAATCTTTAGGTGTGCCCCTTCAATAGTATAAGTTTCCCACACCTCCTTAACAATTCTGTCACAATCTTCCTCTCCCGCCCATGAATTAAAAAACTTAAAAGGAACAGGACCGTAATTCCTTCTAACATGGGTTAAAATGATAGGCTTGTGATCCGAAAACAACCGCACATCAGCTTTGGCTTCAAAATGAGGCCAAAATAGCCCATATTTGTCCGTGATCAGGAATCTGTCAAGTTTTGACATCTTCGACCCACCGCCTTTGATCCATGTAAAGTCTGATCCGCCCATTTTCACCTCTATAAGATTATTTTCTTTGATAAAATCGTTGAAAGATCCTGTAGCCTTAGTATCCATAATTGAACCTCTTCTTTCTTTTTCACTTCTAACGTCATTGAAATCACCGAAGATGACAGCCGCTTCAGTCCATTCCGACAAAAAAGCACTCAGGAAAAGCCACAGTTCTTCCCTTTTTTTGGGGTCCTGGTTAGCATACACATTTATAAAACAAAGCAGCTTTCCTGTTTCTAACTCTCTTCCTTTAACAATTAAGCAATCAGATCGACTAAACACGTTAGTTTTGCTAAAAAGGCGATTATTCCAACAAGTAAGAATTCCTCCTCCTCGACCAATACTTTTAACAAATTCAAAATCAAAATCAAGGCTACCCCACATTCTTCTAATCATTAGATCAGTAATTTCTTTTCTTTTCGTCTCCTGAATACCAACAACTGAAGCTCTATGACAACGAATTAGGTTGTTAACCCAATCCAGCTTGGAATCTCCACTACCAAAACCATTTATATTGAGCGAAATGTAATTCATGGTTTACCGTCAAAATCTCCAATTTTACTCACCTTAATCTGTGTCTTCCTTTTCTGTTTAGCCTCGAAGAAGCCACAGGCACCGCCAATTTCTTCAAATCTGTTCGCAATCCCCACACTCGCCTGAGTTGAATCACACGACTCATCTTTCTCTTTTTGTTTCCACTTCCTTTCATCTTTTCCTTTCCACTGTGTCGATTGGCTTCTGGTTACTCTCCTTTCCAAAGGAGGGATCATTCGATCACTCCTCGCTTCCTCCTTAAATTTCTTTTGGTTTGAATTTTGATCTGATATTTCATTCGAGATTCTTTCTAATTTCTCCTTTAGAGGCGTATTCGTTGATAGAAGAAGCTTCATTTTTTCGGAAACTCCAATCAACTCCACCGGGGCTCCAAAATCCGACTCCCCTCCATCATTAACATTAATATCAGGCTTCCTATTTATTTGCAACTGCTCATACGAATACTTGTTTGGGCTTTGACTTTTCCCGCAATTACTTTCCCCAATTGGGCTCCACGCTGACCCAGATGAAAAACATTCTAAGTTATCTTGAGGAGCTGGCCCAGATGAGGAAAAATCCGAGCTTTCTTGAGTCCGGCCCACATTCTCCTTCCCATATTCGTCTATCGCCTCTTTATCATTTGAAACTTCCACTTTTGCCTCCTCGTATTTTTCACTAAAGCAGTTTTCACTTCCCAACGAAAGACTTTTATGCCAATCGTTCACGCCTCCCTCGATTCTATCAGTTTCATCGTACGGATCACCTAGAGGCTTTTCCACTTCCTCATCTGACAGGAAGTCGGATACCTCTTTATCGGAATCTTCTAACGACTCGTCATCCGTTGAATCACCGGTCTCCCTCTCCGATCTAACTTCTTCTTCTTGGATAA
>JAKNSD010000197.1:10000-50803 GCA_023525715.1 Cichorium intybus
ACCGGGGGATTTGTTTGCACCGCAACTCCAAATGGCATCCTTCAATTCTTTTTCTTCAAAAGATTTTTCAATGTCTATTTTATCAACACTCGAAATTCTTGTAGTAGCTCCCAAATCTTGTTCCCAAACACAGTCCGTATCTTCTTTGAAAATCATCTCGAATGATTCTTTAAAGTGTTCTTTGACTTTCTTTGGATCCGTCTCCCAGAAATCGTTGATGTCGACGCCCTTGACCGCTCTAACATGTTTCTTTCTATTAATATTTTTGTGGAACAATGCAGAATTTTCGTCCCCTTCAAGGCACCACTTGTTCTTATTCTTTTGAATTGTGTCTTCTTGCTCTTTTTTTTCTCTTTGTCTAATTTTAGAAGAAATAGCTAGTCTTTCGACGTAAATTTCGTTAGAACCTTCCCCCTCTTCAACAAGTTTGTCAATTTCATCGATTCGACGGATCCATGTATTGTTCTCTTCGTTAGCTTTTCTTTTTTTTTTCCCCCCGACCATCGCTTAATCGCCTCTTTCACCGCCTTAAGTCTTTGCATGAAAACAAAGATTTTTTTATGAGTCCCGTCGATAACAAAATTATTCCACGTTTTCTTCACTAAATCATCGAGATCTTCATCGTAAAGCCACGAGTTATAAAATTTAAAGGGAATATTGCCATAGTTTCTTTGAGTTTGGTGTAGGATAATCGATTTATGATCTGAGTAGAGTCTGGAATCCGTAACAGCTTCAAAGTTAGGCCAATGGAGACCAAAATTATCCGAGACTAAGAATCGGTCTAATTTAGACATTTTGGACCCCCCTCCTTTGATCCAAGTATAAGCAGAACCACCCAATTTCACATCAATTAAATTATTAGAGTTAATAAAATTATTGAAGTTTGTTGTGGCTCTTTCATCAAGGACCGAACCTCTTCTTTCATTCGAGTTTCTAACATCGTTGAAATCACCAAAAACGATAGCAATTCCATTCCATTGTAACAAAATAGAATTCAAAAAATTCCACAACTCCAATCGCTTGTCTCTGTTTTGACTAGCATAGATATTAATGAAGCACAGTTGCATGTTGTTTTCAAGCCAAGTACCCTGTGTAACTATACAATCCTCCTTAAAGAAGCTTTGAGACTTGCTAAAAAGGTTGTTGTTCCATATACTTATTAAACCTCCACCTTGACCAATTGAGTTGGAACATGTATAGTCAAAGTCAACAGTTCCCCAAATTTTTTTGACCAACAGATCAGAGAAAGAATTCGTTTTTGTCTCTTGAAGACCCACAAATGATATATTGTACTTCTTAATCAAATTAGACACCCATTTAATTTTAAAATCTCCTTTGCCCAATCCATTAATATTTAGAGATAATAAATTCATTGATTACCCGTGAAAGCTCCTGTCTTGTAAAACTTGTTGAAGTCTTTGTTGTCGTTTTTGCCTATCTTCATGCCACATTTAGTTCCAATTTCTTCTAGTCTTTGAGCTACAGTAACATGAAAGGTTTTCTGCAACTATGAACTAAAATTTCTAAGTTCACATGCAACCTATATAGATCTAAGTTTTTCTTCTAGTTAAACATATAACAATTCCTAAAAGGCCCAAAAAGAATTAAACTAAAAGAAAGATCAAGAAAAACCAACCTTTAGTGAATCTTGGAAGCAAAGCAACAGAAACCTCTTGCCTCAAATGCAGTCACACCCTAGCTTGGAGTTGTTGGCCGAAAATACCTTCTTAGAGAGCTTCAAAATCGTGGTTCTAGGGTTAGGGTGAGCCTCCCTATTTATAGGATCCAAATGGTGATCAGATAAACCTTAAAGATAAACCTTTTTGAATTCAAATTAAGATAAGCCTTTATCTTAATAATTCAAACCCTTTTATCCTCATTATCAAAATCGAAAATATATATGTTTCCATATATAATTTCGTTCACCACTCTCACTCACTCAACTGTCACTTACTCAACTATTGAATAATTACTGTTTTAGTCCCTGCACCTTAATTAATCAATTTAACTGCCAAATTAATTCCAATTAATTCCAGAAAAATTTCTAATTAATTATTATAGTTTCTAATTAATATATTATCACTTAAATATATTAATAAACTATTTATTTAATTTCTATTGATTTATTAATCACATAATAAATCAATCTTTCTCTCTACCGGACTTTCTGCCAATCCTCCAACTATGAGGGCAACCCAAATGGACTATGCTACTATTAATTAGATAAATACTAATTATTAGTCATGGCTTAGACACCTAATCCAACAGTCTCCCACTTGGATAAGTCTATGACTAAAATTACCAATTTAACCTCTAATTAATTAGCAACTGTAGCTTCCTAGAAACCGCTGCCGAACTCTGACCTAGTCAGTTCTGTCCAATGATAAGTGAACATATGATCCTTCGTCCAACAAGATATTTTCAGACACGAGACATGGATTGAGATCAATCTCGGTCCGATACTCTGTTTCCCGATTTCCGATTCTGCTTATGACTTTAGAACTTCTAATTGAACACATCAATTTAGTCCAGGCTGGCCAGCACTTTAGTCAACTTCAAAATCATCGAGAGGCCTACAGATATCTGTTTCCCATCAGGGTCAAGGAACGAATAAGCTTCGACTCATATGCTTATATCTTTTACCAGTCAAATCATTCACAACAACACGTTTTATAACATCGAGTTACCGATGCGTTTTCGTATTATCAATGAACAACTGCCTTGTAAATTATAACTCATATCTCTCTACTTGAAGATCATAAGATATTATCGTCTCAATATTGCTTGTGATATAATCCATGAAGCAATCTATTGAGCGTGGGTTTATCCAATACTCAAATCTCTATTTCTAAGTACTCATGAATGTTGTAGCAATCCTATTGCTATGCCTAACTCCTTAGACAGTCTACAAATCAATTCACGACAGTCTTGATTCAATACTTACTTCCCAAAGTATGAGCGACTGTGGACCTTTCTGAATAATTAAATTATTCGGGAAGTAAAACATGCGAAAGCGAAACATAAAGATCTTACTGGCAGCTACTCTTGCTTATTACCAAGTCTCCACAATGTAATCACCAAGTCTGGTCTTGTCATAAACTATTATCGGTTTCAAAAATTTCTTTTAAAATTTCAATTCTAATTTTACATCTATGTCTTTATGAACCTTACACTCTTTCTATGTATCCAAAGTATCTTATACTTGTACACTTTATTGCAGGTGATCCAATCGGATGCTCATCCGATAACATCTCAATATGTTATCCTGTTAATTTCTCTCCTAACTCCATTCTGGTAATGTGTACGGTGACTTCCTATGGTTTTGGGGTCTTTAGTCTACTTGACTGCACCCTAAGACTATTTCGAGGTGCTATGATGTGCCGGTGAACCACACGCGCTCCATCAGAATACCATCGAGATTCTTTAACCATCATGTCCTTCAACATCATGTCCTGACGTTACCCATTTGAAAAACTTTCAAATTAACACTATCACCCCAATCATTTCCTAATGAATTCTCACTTGAAAACAATCCATCCAGTATACCTAGCCAGGCAATGTCCTGAATCCAACTTACTATGCCCTAAGCATTAAGTTATCAGGACATGTTCATGACTTTATGATCGATCCAAAACTTGTGGAACCCGATCTAATCTTATTCCAAACCCTTTCGGAATCCAAGGATTATTTATAATCCTTTGTGTCATGATTTTCGAAAAACTATTTTCCTTTCGGAGACTTTTCTCGTGCATCTTGAATCTTATCAAGATCATGCTTACAATGGCTAAGTCTATGCTGGTGATTTCATCTTTCCAATAGATGACTGTGAATTACATGAGTATGTTGCACCTTCTTTATTTCTTTCATGCCAAGTCATCACACTTTGCAATGACAAGGAAAAACCTTTCCTAAGTCTATGCATCTTGAATCTCATCAAGATCATCTTGGCAGAATCTGGATCTATCTCATAGACGTTTATAACCACCTGAGTATGCCGTATTTCTGTTAAGGCTTTCATAGCGACCCGTCTCTTAACACCAAGTCATTACACTTCGTAATGAAAAGAGACGTTTCCTAGAACCATTATTTATCCCACATGTGGGGATAGTGGATAACGGCGACTCCCACTAGCTTTGACACGGTTATAGGCTATTCACAAAATCCAGGACTTATGGCACATTTTGGGAATCTAAACCTTTCTGACATTTTAATGGAAATCTTTTAGCCCTTTCTCAAAATCCAATCCTTAAGCATATTTTGAGAATCTGCATATCCTTTCTTGCGAGATGCCCGTGGGACGAAACCCGGGGCCATGTACCTTTTGTAATGGCATGCTCTATGTGTGTCCCTATTAGTGTGCCGGTAAACCACACATGCTCCACTAACGACTCACACTATGCCATGGAGAATCCTCTCGGATTTCATCTTCTATTGAGAGTGCTTTACTCGGAATCAATTGCTTGACTCTGAGTATCGACTCAACTAGATGCTCCGAAGGTATGTATATGTCCATGTTGCTTTCTTTTGATGATTCAGTTACTCCCACTGGTTTTTAAACCAGGTGTAAAATCAATCAAATTTTCACACAGTCCGTGTCTCGCCCTAAGGTCCTCTTATTTGGCAGCAGCCGGACTCACCAATGCTTCCAAGTAGTCGGATTGCAAATCCGTACCAACTGCAGTGTTTTACCACCAATCGGTATGTCACCCAGATCACAACTACTTATGATGGTGATCAATACTACTGGTCAAGAGGAGATTATGTCAGTTGTAAAGCAGAAATCTGATTTCTGCTCCAAGCCTAGTGATGACTAAAAAGGTTCTTTCATTGCTAATCCTAAACTCATTTAGGACTGTCCCAACTCCCACTGTTTCCTTGGACCATGAGTTCTTTCTAAAAGAGCTCTTTAGTTACAGTAGGATAGCTAATGAGACGACAATGCTGATCAAGTTCAGCTGGTCATGAGGCTCAGATGAACACTACAAGACCCTAGACTTTCTATGTACAAGTGGGATAATCCCAGCTTTACATTTCAGGCAGTGTCTGCAAGACCTACTTAGTCTAGGATGTGGTCGGAGTATGGTTTATATGGACTGACTGGTATAGTGTTCATCTTATTGGAAACTAATTGGCAATGTATCTCATACACCGAGGATCGAACTGTTTCGACCAATGCTCCATTATCTTCCCTAAGATACATTATAACCATTAATATTCTTGGAAGAGAATGAACTGTGAAGCCTTTTCCTCAGTTTATGTTATCGCTCAGGTTCTGTGGAACTTGTACTTCCTTTGAAGTCCTTGAACTGTTCGAGGTTTCAATTCAATTGCTTATCCCGATTAGCAATGTCATATTCGTCATACCGAATGATGAATATCGTGAAGTACAAACAATTATGTTCTATATCAAGATTCTAGCAATACACAACAACAGGTGTGTCCGTTGCTCTTAATCTCAATGTCCTTTACATATCTATGTAAACTTATGACTTTGTTCAAGACTTGCAATCTTCAGTTGACTCTAAGTCAACTGATTCCAAAATCCTATCCTCTGGATCTTTGGGTGATTCATTTCTTGCCACATGTGCTTTATAAAGAACTTAATCATCATCTGACTCCAAGTCAGATGATTCCAAAGTCCTGTCCAACTGGACCTTTGGTTGATTCATTTCTTGACACATTAAGAAATCAATTCATCAAGTGACTCTAAGTCAAATGATTCCAAGGTCCTGTCTAACTGGACCTATGGTTGAATTGATTCTTATAACTTTTGTATTAACAATCATAAATGACACAATTCTTGAATCCAAACACTTTGGATGCATCAACATTCAAGTTATTACTAATCATACATTCAACACATTCATATAACATTTCAAGGATAATTTTAGACAACAGGTGTTAAAAGAAAATATGACAATTTTATTAAAAATAAAATCCTTGAACAATGTAATAGACAATGTCAAAAATGTATCTAAAGACTAATAACAATATTTAATATCTATCTAAACTTCAAAACTGCACGAGCTGGAGATCCAATCCATATGTGCTCCTATGCACCAGAGTCCCGTGCCTTCTTGATTCCCTGCATACAAACCAAAATGCGACTGTCACATTATGTATCAAGAAATCTTGGAACAGGAGTTTTGAGGTTTTTAGATATACCTGAGCTTTCAAAAGAGTTGGATCGTCTTCCAATCTTTCCGTGACTGTATCCGATTTAGCGGATTCCCAGTTTGAGACATGTCCAGTCGATCTTGACCGTTTCTTGTTACGTCTCTTTACTGGACTTAATCCAGAAGTAGCTGAGCCATTGGAGCTATGCATGTCCAAGAGTGACTCGTATAAAGTCAACAGTGGACGCATTTCCATTAGGGTCTTTTTCTGGTTTTCCTTTCTATACGTCTGAATGAACAGATCGTACTCATTTGTCAGCGAAGCGAGCAGGATGTTAACACTCTCCTCCTGACTCATGGGATGACCAAGTTTATATAACTCGCCTATGTACCCTTCAATCTGAAGAACATGCGAATTGATACTACTTCCTCCCTTTAGCTTGCATTCTGCAAGTCTTCCGAGGATTCTAGCTCGTTCCTCTTCAACTGGTTTTTGGAACCTTTCCTCCACCAGTTGCATCAACTCATATGGCCCCAAGGATTCAAAATCCTTGCGGAACTCGGGGTCAATGGTTGATAGCATGAGGTCACGAATCTCTTCGGATTCATCATAAGGACCTTTTATGATGACTTGTTCCGGTGGAACTGGGATCGGATACTCGGTGAGATGTATCTTGCCAGCAATGCCGAGACCCAGTCTCCAATTGCGAAGCCATTCTTTACAGTTGAGGCCAGTCAGCCTTTCCATATTAAGCAGGTGCATTCTGATGCTTTCAGAAATGGGTGAAGGAGGAGAAAGAGGAGAATTGACACTTGACATCTATAAAAGAAAATAGAATTTATTAGCTTAATTTGTCCTTTTTAAATAATTACCCAATATGTTATTTAATAAGGCTAGGATCCAAAATACCCCAACTATGGTGTGAAGAGGGATGCCGTAATCACAACATAATGGTCATTAAGGTAGATAAACACTTATCAATTTCATCTTATGAAATTCCTAGATCTGTTGAGATTCATTAAACTTTTCAATGGCATGTTTAATCTCGGATGTGCTCCACTGTTTGTGACTGGGATGCCGAGGATCACAAACTGGATGTGAATAACCATGCAAATTAGCTTGGTACTCTCGGGTTGATTATCATCTCTAATTGATGTGCCAGTAAACCACACACGCTCCATCAACAATGATAATACTCGGGAAACCCATTGCAACTCTTTATGAACCCCTATTGGCGTGCCGGTAAACCACACACGCTCCACCAATATTTCATAAAGTGCAATGTGCAATTTCATGGATTAGCACCAATTCACATTTTTCCTAAAGTAGCTAGATTTGGGGTTTTATTTAAAAGGTTCTAGTACTTTGAATAATATCATTATACTTTTAATGAGATTAGGCGGTCCTATCAAACCCGTTCGACTAACGACCCTCCACTGATCAGGCGAGCGGTGGGCGAGAGTGTTCACCCATTAGACCGCCATTTTATAGGCAGTCTCCTTATACCCACTTTATAGATCAGCTTCGTGAATGAGGCCTACTATTGATTTGACTAACAATTTTTAATCTTATACATATAATAATAACTCCCTAATTATAATATATATAAGATGTAATTTTTTAAACCATTTAAAAAATTGTTTCTGGTTTATCTTTTAATTTATTGCCAATTTAAACTATTAAATTTCAAATTAAATTAAACCTTAAAATCGATTTTAATTATCTTTTAATTAACCAATTAATTAAATTAATTAAATTTGATATTTTAACCATTTTAAAATATTTTAGGATTTATCTATTTAATTTTCGCCAATTTAAAGCAATTAAATTTTAAATTAAATTAAATCCTTGAATTATCTTTTAATTACCAATTAATTAAATTAATTCAAAAGTAGATAGGTTTTTATCAAATTAATCAAATTAATTAAAACCTATCCTAATCCCTTAAATTTCGATTTTTAGGATAAAGGGTTTTAAGGTTTATCTTTTAAACAATTTAAAGTTACCAAAAATAGAATACCTTCTAACCTAATCCACAAAAAATGCCAAATCATAGGGGAGGGGCTAGGGTTTCTAAAACAAACCCTAAATTTCGAAATTGGCCACATTAGGGTTTATAAACAATTAAACCCTAATTTTCAGGAAAGCAGTTATAGCAATTTAACAAGAAAAACAACCAAATAGCTCTGATACCACTGAAAGGTTTTCTGCAACTATGAACTAAAATTTCTAAGTTCACATGCAACCTATATAGATCTAAGTTTTTCTTCTAGTTAAACATATAACAATTCCTAAAAGGCCCAAAAAGAATTAAACTAAAAGAAAGATCAAGAAAAACCAACCTTTAGTGAATCTTGGAAGCAAAGCAACAGAAACCTCTTGCCTCAAATGCAGTCACACCCTAGCTTGGAGTTGTTGGCCGAAAATACCTTCTTAGAGAGCTTCAAAATCGTGGTTCTAGGGTTAGGGTGAGCCTCCCTATTTATAGGATCCAAATGGTGATCAGATAAACCTTAAAGATAAACCTTTTTGAATTCAAATTAAGATAAGCCTTTATCTTAATAATTCAAACCCTTTTATCCTCATTATCAAAATCGAAAATATATATGTTTCCATATATAATTTCGTTCACCACTCTCACTCACTCAACTGTCACTTACTCAACTATTGAATAATTACAGTTTTAGTCCCTGCACCTTAATTAATCAATTTAACTGCCAAATTAATTCCAATTAATTCCAGAAAAATTTCTAATTAATTATTATAGTTTCTAATTAATATATTATCACTTAAATATATTAATAAACTATTTATTTAATTTCTATTGATTTATTAATCACATAATAAATCAATCTTTCTCTCTACCGGACTTTCTGCCAATCCTCCAACTATGAGGGCAACCCAAATGGACTATGCTACTATTAATTAGATAAATACTAATTATTAGTCATGGCTTAGACACCTAATCCAACATAACACTCATGGAGGAGCTCCTTGAATAATTGTTTCTCGAGTTGGCCCTTGTTTTTCGTTTGGTATTTTCTTCAATTCTACGTAGCTGGCTTCTGGTAATTCTTTGTTCAAATTGATTTTGCTTATTTTTTGTGGTACCTTCAGTCTTTGCAAGTTTCGCCATCCCTGTGGAATCTTTGTTTTTGTTGGTCTTTGATTCATCTCCGTCTTCTAGTTTTTCAGCTATTGACAGATTTCTTGATAGAAGTTTTTTTAATTTTGCAGAGACTTCTTTTTGTTTCGGAGTATTATTGTTCTGTTCTTTGATGATTGCAGATTGACTTTTTTCTAGAGAAAGCTCCACCGGTTGCCCATAGTGAATGTTTAGCTTTTTCATGTTTGGGCTTAGAATTGGGCTACCATGGGTCGGGTCTGTTTTGGATGGATCTTCAATTTTCTTCTCTGACTTTTCAGTGACAATAGCATTGGGTGATACGCTAGTTGGACTGTGACTCAGCATGCGCATCTTAGAAGTGGCCGACTGAATCATGCCCATCCCTTGGAGTACGGATTCTTCTGACTTTTCCCGGTGGGGTTGAGCTGCATCGTATTCCGGCATGTCTTCGTCGGAGTAATCGGAAAAATCATCTTCTTCTTCATCGTCTTCAAAGTCATCGTCTTCTTCATCTTTTTCAAAGTCATCTACTTCGTTCTCGTCTCCGCCTTCGTCCTCCTCGATAATCGACTTATGGCTAGATTGATATATTTTTCCTTCCGTTTCAGTAATTCGAATCTTGTAGCACTGTTGATCTATTATAACATTTACTGACTCCTGTATTCGATCCATGATCTTCGTCTTGATACAAATGTTACCGTAAGACCTGTCTTGACGGGTTTGGTTGCATGGATCAGTGATTATGACTTCTCCCCATGATCTTCCTATCGTGATAAAACTGCATGGATTCCATGCGTGGATAGGAACTCCTTCCACTCTTAGCCAAACGTATCTATCCGTAATAGCAAACGATTCATCCCATTTTTTAATAATGTTGAAGCAGTTCGTAATCTCCTGGCTATCAAATAATTTTTCGTGTTCTTCATTACTTGAAGTGTCTAAAAGTACCCATGATCCTCCGAGATATTTTATAAATCCTTCTTTAAACCCTTCACATAGGCAAAGGTTAGCAATCCCCTCAAGATTGCTAAGGTTCTTCACCTCCCCTACAAGCTTCTCCCTTAACAGAACCGTCGTTTCATTTATTTCCTCACCACCCAGGATAATGGATTTACTTGTCTCAGAGTTCCGTTCATCGGGAAGGTATTTAGTCGGAATCAACTCTTCCATATGAGACGGCTTCCTTTTGACCATATCAGCGAAAGAAATGTTGGGTTTCCTCAAGCCTTGTTGTATGTCGAACGATTTTTTTTCCTTATCAGAGAAAGAAATGTTGGGTTTCCTCAAGCTTTGTTGTATGTCACTCTTGGTAGCTTCCCTTTGGAACTTGGCCACCTTAGCGAATAATTTTTTTCCACCTAACCATAAACGATTCAGAGCTTCCTCCTTCTTGACAGCGTCGTGTTCTCTATTGAATCTAGCGAACCCAAATCTGTGGTTGTGTTTGTCTAGCCTTATACTGATGAATAGATCCACCAGTGTGCCGATTCTTCCCAATTGACTTCGTATTTCTTCCCTTGACCAATTCTTAGGAAGATTGGAGATGAAGAAGGTTGTTGCCTCCCTGAATCTCCAACTATCTCCAATTTGTATTCTTTGAAGAACATCTCTGGCCACTCATCGAAATGTCCTTGTTCGTGTTTCCTCCGGTCGCCGGAAATCCCCATCTCTTTGCCTCCTTACCTGCATCAGAGAAAAATTTTTTTTTATTATTATATATATATATATATATATATATATATATATATATTTTTTTTTTTTTTTTTTTTTTGAAAGGCAACTTTTATAAAAAACAAAGGGCAAAACCCAGCAAGGAGCTAGGGCACCCCAGAACAACGACCACAAACAACATAACATCCAAAGACACCACACAACTCCACTTACACTCCAAAACTAACCTACGAACAAATGCCCATACACCTAACATGACACCAACGACGAAACTCTAACAACTCCAACTTACAAACCCGAAAAAGACAACGAAACCCCGATTTAAACTCCTAGAAAACCTTGGGTTATTAACCCTTGTCCTTTCCGCTTGTCCTCGAGAAACCACAAAAGTCTCCCGTTTCCTCCATTTGTTGTAAAATCCCAAGGCTAATAAATGAATTTTCTGAAATTTCCGATGACAACGCCACTCCGTTGTTCCCAACAACGCCATTTTTTTCATTCTTCTGCCTCAATTGACTCCTTGTTATCCTTTTGAAATAAGAACTCGAATTAACCTTGACGCCTTTTTTCTTTTTATTAATTATATCCTTCTTTTCTGCTTTTTGCATAACTTCACCTCCTTCTAGTTTATCTTTTATCGAAGTGTTGTTGTCAAGGAGCATATTTAATCTCTCTGAAACTCCTTGTAGATTGGAGTTAAAGGCATTTTCCTTTAGCTCTCTATTTTCCTTGGATTCATATGATTTTACGTCTTCGGATCTAACCTCACAGTCATTAATGGGCTCAGCATGATTATTGATATGATTTAGCTCATTTGGACTTGAGTAATCTTGGAGAAGCCCATTACTAGCCTTATTTTGAAACATAGAAAGGTTGCCATGCTCTTCATTCAAAAACCACGTGAAGGATCTGATTCCTATTTGTTTATCTATTTCTTCCGACTTTTTAGAAGTATTAGGTCCACAATTGGTATCTTTGATCTCATAAAGCTTATCCATTTTATTCTCTTTTTCTCCTTCACGCATAGAATTTCTGAATTCTATTTCTTTATCTATTCCTTCCAACTTTTTAAAAGTATTTGGTCCACCATTTGCATAAAGCTTCCCCATGTTAATCGAATTTTCATCTGCACGCGTATAAAGAGCATTGCTAGTCTCCTCGAAAAATGTATCTTGAACTAGCGAATCTTCCTCGTCGTTGAATTCGAACCGTTCAACCTCTTCGTCGGAGAAGCCCACGTGCGTACCTTCGTGGGATGAAATCCTGAATACCTCCGGCTCCTTCGGTGATTTTTCTTCACTCGTCTGCGACTTCAGCACTGTCTCGGGAACCGTTGTCTGAACGTTTGACTGTCTATCATCCTCTTCGTCTTCCTCGTCGGAAAATCTCTCCTGAGATTCTTCATCAGACGTTAGGAAGAGGTCTTCGTCCTCTGAATCTTCTTCCTCCTCCCTTTCTGTAATACAGTTTGTTTCCTCCTCCATTTTACATTGATCATATAGCTTTCCTTCAACCTCCGTTACCCTTACTTTGATCTTTTTTAGACCAATAGTAACCTCCACCATTTCATTAATTTCTTCAAGAATAGAAGACCTAATACATATATTCCCATATAACCAGTCCTGAACCTCCTCATGACAGGGGTCTGTAACGATCACTTCCCCCCATAGAGTCCCAATTTTGATGTAAGTATTTGGGTTTCTAAATTGAATTGGGATTCCTTCAATTTTTAACCATAGGAACCTATCTTTTATCTCCATTGAATCTTCCCACTTCTGCAAAGATTTAAGGCTAGCTTGGATTTCAATGCTTGATAAAATTATACCTTCCTCTTTTTCATTCTTTATATCAAATAAAATCCATTGCCCACCAAGGTATTTTGTAATTCCAGGTCTTAATCCTTCACTTAAACAGAGATTTGCCATACAAGATAAATTAATAAAGCACTTTACCTCTCCCATAAGCTTCATGGTTAAAGATTTCGCCGCTGCAATTCCATCATCTGGGGAAATAACAACCGACTTCACTTCTGACCTATTTCTCGGCTGAATCACCTCAACTTTATTAATGTATACCTTTTCTTGAGAGTTTCCAGTTCCTCTCACTTAAACAGAGATTTGCCATGTATGTATGTATGTATGTATGTATGTATGTATGTATGTATGTATGTATGTATGTATGTATGTATGTATGTATGTATGTATGTATGTATGTATGTATGTATGTATGTATGTATGTATGTATGTATGTATGTATGTATGTATGTATGTATGTATGTATGTATGTATATATATATATATATATATATATATATATATATATATATATATATATATATATATATATATATCTTCCACAAATGACCGTCCGTCTCCTTCACCCTCACGACGAATTGTATGTATATATATATATATATATATATATATATATATATATATATATATATATATATATATATATATATATATATATGTATGTATGTATGTATGTATGTATGTATGTATGTATGTATGTATGTATGTATGTATATATATATATATATATATATATATATATATATATATATATATATATATATATATATATATATATATTATTATTTTTTTTTTGAAAGGCAACTTATATAAAACAAAAGGCAAAACCTAGCAAGGCGCTAGGGTGCCCAAAACACCGCTTACAAAGCAACGCCACCCAACGCCGGCACACAAAACTACCAAGCCCAAACAGACTCTAACAAAAGAAGCTAACGACTCCAATTAACAAACGACCCCGATAAGAACTCCTAGGGGACCTAGGATATATATATATATATATATATATATATATATATATATATATATATATATATATATATATATATATATATATATATATATATATATATGTATGTATGTATGTATATATATATATATATATATGTATATATATATATATATATATATATATATATATATATATATATATATATATATATATATATATATATATATATATATATGTATGTATATATATATATATATATATATATATATATATATATATATATATATATATATATATATATGTATGTATGTATGTATGTATGTATGTATGTATGTATGTATGTATGTATGTATGTATATATATATATATATATATATATATATATATATATATATATATATATATATATATATATATATATATATATATATATATGTATATGATATCCAATTCCAAATAAAAAAGATTTGCTAGACAGACTTCATGATTCAATAATATTTTCAAAATTTGATTTAAAATCAGGATACTGGCAAATTCAAATTGATGAAAAACACAGATATAAAACTGCTTTTAATGTCCCATTTGGACAATATGAATGGAAAGTTATGCCTTTCGGATTAAAAAATGCCCCTTCAGAATTTCAAAAAATAATGAATGATATATTCAATCCTTTTAGTGATTTTATCATTGTTTACATTGATGACATCTTAATCTTTTCAAAAGATATTGAAACCCATTTTAGACATTTGTATATTTTTGAAAAAATTATAATAAAGAACGGGTTAGTTATATCACAACCTAAGATGTCATTATTCCAAACAAATGTAAGATTTTTAGGACATAATATAGAAGAAGGGAAAATAATTCCAATAAATAGAAGTATTGAATTTGCAGACAAGTTTCCTGATAAAATTACAGATAAAACACAATTACAAAGATTTTTAGGAAGTTTAAATTATATTTCACCTTTTTATAAAGATCTAGCTAAAGATACATCTATTTTATATGATAGACTAAAAAAGAAGCATGTCCCGTGGACTGACAAACACACAGAAATTGTAAAGAAAATTAAACAACATGTTAAAAGTATCCCATGTTTAACCTTAGCTAATCCCAATTGGAAAAAGATTATAGAAACAGATGCCTCAGACATAGGTTATGGGGGCATTCTAAAACAAATAAATCCAAAGGATAAACAAGAATATCTTGTTAGATTTAATTCAGGAAAATGGAATGACAGTCAGAAAAATTATTCTACTACTGCTAAAGAAATCTTAGCATTAGTAAAATATGTTCTAAAATTCCAAGACGATTTATACAACCAACATTTTACCATTAAAACAGATTGCCAGTCTGCCCAATTTATGTTCAAAAAAGATTTTAAACATGATGTTTCTAAACAAATGTTTGCTAGATGGCAGGCTCATTTAGCCCCTTTCGATTTTAAGATTCAATACAAAAAAGGAGATGATAATAGTCTTCCTGACTTCCTAACCAGAGAATATTTAAATGAATGAACAATTAAAAGTACTTTCACATGAATTAAGATTATTAAGAAAATCCATAAAACATTCTGAAAATCTTATAAAACAAACACAAAATCATCAAAATGGCAACGGTGCAATCATAAGACACACATTATCTTTAATAAGATCTGGTATCCAAGCTAGAAAAAATAGAATTAAGATCTTGGAAGCAAGAATAACATTGCTTCTTAACTAATTCTAACAATTTATATTTTGCAGCATGATTCCTCATACTAGAGGAAGAGGGGGTTATCCCCATAGAGGAGGCAGAGGAAATTTTCCTCTAATCCAACATGGAAACAGAACGCTCATATTACAAGGATCATCATCCTCTACAGCATCTAATAAGGACCATCCATTATATGGAAAGTTTTTAGAATACCTAAAAACTCAAGAAATGGAAAATGATTCCAGTTTTTTGGCAAAACTAAAAGAAGATTACAATGAAGACAATAACGAGTATCGGCTGAAATTAGCCATTTTCAGGGAAATAACCCAAATACTTATAATTTTAGTAAAATTACTATCAAACAGATTATATCTGTAGAAGACTGGGGAATTAGTACCCTTAAAGAAAAAGAATTCTATCATTCCAGCCAATCTAATCAGCCAAAGACAGCAGTAAAATATACTTACTGGGATTATATTGAAAGCTTTGATAAAGCCTTGTTATACGAAAACCCAAATAAAAAACATTCTTGGTGGATAAAAATTTGTCCAAATATTTATAAAAAGAAAATTCCGATTTGGTTTTATAAATGGTGGATCCCTCATGGTCCTAGTATTCAAATTCTCCCAGAAAATTATAAAGAATTATATGTTGAATGGGTAGGCATATCTCCCCATTTATCAAAAGATATGACAACAATTAAAGGGGGAAAAGAAATTTTACCCTCTTTACATTTCTTTATAGAATTTTCTATCCCATGGATCTGGAAATGGATCCCAGAAGTGGATTATAGTCCAAATGAATTCTCCATGATAAAAAGATCATATCTCACAAAATTCTGGAACAAAATGGGTCAGGTTGATCCAACAACAAAAGAATTATATTCTAAACAAACCATGGACGAAATCCAGTCCACAATAAAGAAATACAAAGCCATTTCAAGTTCAAGGGATGAATCCAGCCCATTCCAATTTTTCACAGACAAGCTCAGGGCCAAGTTACAAAAGGAGCCGGCCCAGGAAGAAATTATTGAAGCCTATATGGACCAAATGAAAAAAGATTTGGTAAATCAATTCAGCCCAATTCCTTCAGATGATTCAATGAAGTCGGATCCAAGTCCAATGGAAAGTCAAATATTGGCAGGAGAATCTCAGCCAATTGAAGAATGTGAAATCCCAGAAGTACCCCTAGAAGATCTTCTAGAAGAAATGAAAGATTCAATTAAGAGACGTCTCATAGGCAAAACAAGAGCCTCTCCATCAACATAGGTCCCACGCAATAGAAAAGCAACGGATGAAAATTCACCCGTGACAATCAATAATTCCTTCTTTAATAAAGATGTCGGCCATCTGCACTATCGGACGATTCTTATCATAATGGAATCAATTATTTATGTAATATATTGTTTTGTATGTTGTTTCAAGTCCGGCTCTATATATAGAGTTTGTATCCGGCATTTGTGAGCAAGCTTTGAGATCCCTCTCTCACTCTCTCTCTCTCTTCTCTAAAACCTCTTGTAAAAATTTCTCAAAAGTATTAAATAAAAAAGCAGCAGTTTGTATCATCGTCCCTTTCCTTTGTAAGTATTTCTATTCATCTTATTTTAAAGTTCTTTTTATATTTAGCCTAAATGATAGGCTAGACAACTGTAAGTGTAGAATAGTTCTATAATCTGTAAAAGAATATATGGCAAACATTTTATATCTTGTTAATGTAACAGATTATAACAGTCATGGTAAATGTTTATAGTTTAATCTTGTAGAATTATACTGCTATACTAAGACATAAGTCGTGGTTATGCCCACCTTTGATCTGTCTAAAGGGCTTTTACATTGACTCGTCACTGTAGCAGTCTATTCTACGGGATTAAATGAATTGTAAAACATAGTAAATCCTTTGACTTTATAATTATCATACATATATGGGAGGAAACATCCCAGTGCCTTTTGGGACAAAAAGAAACATATTGTCTCTCTTTATTGTTGACTGGATTTCGTCCATGGTTTGTTTAGAATATAATTCTTTTGTTGTTGGATCAACCTGACCCATTTTGTTCCAGAATTTTGTGAGATATGATCTCTTTATCATGGAGAATTCATTTGGACTATAATCCACTTCTGGGATCCATTTCCAGATCCATGGGATAGAAAATTCTATAAAGAAATGTAAAGAGGGTAAAATTTCTTTTCCCCCTTTAATTGTTGTCATATCTTTTGATAAATGGGGAGATATGCCTACCCATTCAACATATAATTCTTTATAATTTTCTGGGAGAATTTGAATACTAGGACCATGAGGGATCCACCATTTATAAAACCAAATCGGAATTTTCTTTTTATAAATATTTGGACAAATTTTTATCCACCAAGAATGTTTTTTATTTGGGTTTTCGTATAACAAGGCTTTATCAAAGCTTTCAATATAATCCCAGTAAGTATATTTTACTGCTGTCTTTGGCTGATTAGATTGGCTGGAATGATAGAATTCTTTTTCTTTAAGGGTACTAATTCCCCAGTCTTCTACAGATATAATCTGTTTGATAGTAATTTTACTAAAATTATAAGTATTTGGGTTATTTCCCCGAAAATGGCTAATTTCAGTCGATCCTGATTGAATCAGAATATTTTCATAATAATTTCTACTCTTATAGGATCCTGGAGCATATGATGCTTGATCCAGATATCTATTCATTAAAATCCATGGATCATCATGATTTTCGAAATATCTCATGACATCCTCATTTTCCAGCATAATGATATCATCTTTATGTGGATTTTGAATATACTCGTTATTGTCTTCATTGGAATCTTCTTTTAGTTTTGCCAAAAAACTTTAATCATTTTCCATTTCTTGAGTTTTTAGGTATTCTAAAAACTTTCCATATAATGGATGGTCCTTATTAGATGCTGTAGAGGATGATGATCCTTGTGCTATGAGCGTTCTGTTTCCATGTTGGATTAGAGGAAATTTTCCTCTGCCTCCTCTATGGGGATAACCCCCTCTTCCTCTAGTATGAGGAATCATGCTGCAAAATATAAATTGTAAGAATTAGTTAAGAAGCAATGTTATTCTTGCTTCCAAGATCTTAATTCTATTTTTTCTAGCTTGGATACTAGATCTTATTAAAGATAATGTGTGTCTTATGATTGCACCGTTGCCATTTTGATGATTTTGTGTTTGTTTTATAAGATTTTCAGAATGTTTTATGGATTTTCTTAATAATCTTAATTCATGTGAAAGTACTTTTAATTGTTCATTCATTTAAATATTCTCTGGTTAGGAAGTCAGGAAGACTATTATCATCTCCTTTTTTGTATTGAATCTTAAAATCGAAAGGGGCTAAATGAGCCTGCCATCTAGCAAACATTTGTTTAGAAACATCATGTTTAAAATCTTTTTTGAACATAAATTGGGCAGACTGGCAATCTGTTTTAATGTTAAAATGTTGGTTGTATAAATCGTCTTGGAATTTTAGAACACATTTTACTAATGCTAAGATTTCTTTAGCAGTAGTAGAATAATTTTTCTGACTGTCATTCCATTTTCCTGAATTAAATCTAACAAGATATTCTTGTTTATCCTTTGGATTTATTTGTTTTAGAATGCCCCCATAACCTATGTCTGAGGCATCTGTTTCTATAATCTTTTTCCAATTGGGATTAGCTAAGGTTAAACATGGGATACTTTTAACATGTTGTTTAATTTTCTTTACAATTTCTGTGTGTTTGTCAGTCCACGGGACAGGCTTCTTTTTTAGTCTATCATATAAAATAGCTGTATCTTTAGCTAGATCTTTATAAAAAGGTGAAATATAATTTAAACTTCCTAAAAGTCTTTGTAATTGTGTTTTATCTGTAATTTTATCAGGAAATTTGTCTGCAAATTCAATACTTCTATTTATTGGAATTATTTTCCCTTCTTCTATATTATGTCCTAAAAATCTTACATTTGTTTGGAATAATGACATCTTAGGTTGTGATATAACTAACCCGTTCTTTATTATAATTTTTTCAAAAATATACAAATGTCTAAAATGGGTTTCAATATCTTTTGAAAAGATTAAGATGTCATCAATGTAAACAATGATAAAATCACTATAAGGATTGAATATATCATTCATTATTTTTTGAAATTCTGAAGGGGCATTTTTTAATCCGAAAGGCATAACTTTCCATTCATATTGTCCAAATGGGACATTAAAAGTAGTTTTATATCTGTCTTTTTCATGAATTTGAATTTGCCAGTATCTTGATTTTAAATCAAATTTTGAAAATATTATTGAATCATGAAGTCTGTCTAGCAAATCTTTTTTATTTGGAATTGGATATCTTATCCATTTTAAAACTTTGTTTAAAGGTTTATAATTTATTACTAATCTAGGTATCCCTCTTTCTTGTTCTGCATGTTTATTAACATAAAAAGCTGTACAAGACCATTTTGATTTCGAAGGTCTTATTAATCCTTTATTTAGTAAAGAAGTTATTTCCTTTTTACAGTGATTTAAGTATTCATGATTCATTTGGCATGGCCTAGCTTTTGTTGGTATTAAGGTCTCATTGAATTCATCTTCATATGGAAGAGAGACAATATGTTTCTTTCTGTCCCAAAAGGCATTGGGATGATCATTACATATATTAATAGTGAATTGATTTATTAGGAGTTTTATCTTATTCAGTAATTTAGGATTCTGTAATCTTTCTTTTATTTTTATACAACAAATTTCTTCTTTTATAAAATTTATTTGATTTTGTTTTGATTTTATCATATTATTAATTTGATCAATCCATCTGGTTGTGGAATTCCCTATTAAAGGAAAAATGATTCTTTGATTTTGGAAATTTCCTATTAATATTTTTCTGTCAACATATATTGGAAATATTTTATCTGTAAAAGGGTTTCCTAGTATTAGTTCTTCCGATATATCTTTTACTATTGTAAAATTTTCAGGAATGCATATACCATCTTGACAAATTTTTGCATTTGTTAATTTATATTTAATATTAAGATCTGTTCCATTAACAGCTTTTAAATTTTGAGTAGTTTTTTCAAAATATTTTGTTGGTATAATACCTTCTCTTATACAATTCATATCAGCTCCACTATCAATTAAAGCAGTAAATTCATGTATAAAATTATTGTTTATTAATATTTTAACTTTTGTATACCATTTTCTGGATTTAACCATATTCATGGCTTGAAGAAATTCTTCATATATAAATTCTTCGTTTATGAGATTATTTAAATCTCTTGAATTACTATCTTCTTCTTTTTCTGTTTTGTTTTCAAGATTCATCATTCTTTTATCAAATTTTTTAAAATCATTTTTAAACAATGTAATTCTTGTTTTAATGTTTTTATTTCTCTATTAAGACTTTCAGTCGTTACTTCTTGTTTTCCTTTATTATCTATTTTATTTTTTATTAATTGGTGAACTGTTTTCATTGAATAAGGTTCATCAGGTTTATTAATACTTTCATCTTTATCTTTTTCTTCTAATTGTTCTATAATTTTATTTTTTAATTCATTGTTATCTATGAATTTTAGTATATTTAAAATATCATTTGATATTACATTTACATGGAGATTATTTTCAAGATTATCCTGAAATTGAGATTGTAGTAAATATATATCTTCTTCTATTGTATTACAACGACAATTATTTTTGTCATTACAGTCACAATTATTATTATTATCACTTGATTCAAAGGAATCATCACTAGAGTAATTATTACTACTTTCTTCAGTATTGTCATCTAATTTATTAACCAGAATATCACATATTTGATTTCTTATATCTTCATCTATTTCTAAATTAGAAATCTTTTTTGAGATTTTTTGTCTAGCTCTGCATTTATTAGCAAAATGTCCCGTTTTTCCACACTTATAACATGTAGGTGGATTTTGAGATTTAAACTCTTGTCTTTTTTCTTTTCTAAATTTTATTTTTTCAAATTTTTTATTTCTATTTTTCTCAGAATAATTTTTTCTTTTCTTCCTATATTCTCTGTCTTTTTTATATTTCTTTTTAGAAATATCAATGCCGAATTGATCGCAGAATTGGCCTAATTGGCCTTTTTCTCCTAGTCTTAAATTTTTTATTTGTTTATCTAATTTTATGCTATTACATAAATTTAATCCTTCTTGAACACATGTTCCTATTAGATGAACATAGGTAAATTGATTATGGAGGAAACACGTAACCTCTGCCTTAGCAGAAACTTCTAGTATAACAAACCCATATATGAGATGAAACTGTTACTAATGAGATAAGATCCTGCTTTTCATGGTATCAGAGCCATGTTTCTTTTATATGTATTATGGAAGTATTTTACACTTACCCTTTTATAATGCTTTCTATGTTTAAAAAACATAATCGTAATATTAAAAATCAAATTATAGAGGAATATGAAATTCCAAGAAATTTAGATTTACTTAATAAGTGGACAATTCCAAAAATTCAACCTAAAGTTTTATATGAACTAGGAACTTTTGAAGAATTAGGACTTATTCACACAGTAAAAACTTGTGAAGAAACTATAGCAATGAATAATAATGAAATGATAATAAAATTACTAAATATTCAAGATATAAATAAATATCAAAAACAAAATTATAATTATTTACATATCGGTTTAGTTCAAATTGCTTTTAAACCATTAACTTTACAGGGATTACCTGAAAGTTTTCTAGCCGTCCTAAGGGATGGAAGAAATAATAAATGGGAACAATCTCTAATGGGAATTATACAGTCCAGTCTGGCACATGGACCTGTATATTTTAATGTATATCCAAATTTACAATTATCCTTAACTGATAAAAATATTTTGGATACTTTAACTTTAAATGTTAAAACCCATGGTTATGATTATTTACCAGGATCAGAGATAATATGTATTTGTTATAGGATTTGCTATAAACCGTTAGAAACAATGAATCCTAGATGCAAAATAATTAGTAAAGCTAATAATGAAACAATTTTAATAGAAAGTAATTTAGATATGTCAAAAATTACTACAAGAAAACCTATAAAGTGGAGTGAAATAGAATTTCCAAAAAATTGGGTTTTAGAAGGAGTAGTTCCTCCTATACCAATAATTGAAAATAATTTAACAAAGGTTTATCAAACCACTAATGGAAATATAAAAATAGAATTTGAAAAAGAAGATAATCATCTTATAAAAAGAAGTGAATCTACTAGATCTTCATATTCATATATTTCAAATAGTGATTATAAGGTAGAATTACCCAGATCTTCGATAAATGAGGAATTAGATAAAAAATAGATCACCTAAATATAAAGGATAATATAGTTCATGGGGTTTATGCAGATCCCACTACTTCAGAAATGAATTTTTCCTTATGAATAAAGAAACTATTAATTTTGAAAAAGGGTCACCCGCTAGAAGAGAAATTTATAAAGAATTTCATACTTCCAAATGGAATTTATTTAGAAAATGGTTTTTTGAAGTTTTTAATAAGGAACACTTGAAAATTATCCAAGAAGAATATTACAAATATTTATCGTCAATAAATAAAATTGTACATTTTGTCCCTTGGTTTATATCCAAACACTTATATAAAAATATTCAAAGGATAAAAAGAGAATATAAAGTTAATAACGAAATTATTAGAAATGAATTTCCTCCTCAACAACCTTTTAAAATTGAAAAAGAAAATCTTATTTTAGATTTTCAAGCATATTCAAAATTTTTTGAAAATAATGTTTTAAATATAACCATAGAACATATTAATCAACTTATTAAACAAGAAAACTTTTCAAATCTCTACTTAGTTATTTTAAGTGAAAAAATAAAAGTTATCAGTGATAATATTGATAATATAAAAGATATGTTAATAAAAAATAATAGTATAGAAAATGTAAAGACCCTGGATAAAGGGAAAAAAGTAGCTGCTACTATACAACCTCCACCTGAAATAACAGGATATATTTTAAAAAACAACACTCAACAAGAGTTACTATTTGAAAAACAAATAGAAAAAATAAATAATAAACTAAGAGGATTAAATATTAATACTCTAGACAGACAAGATAATACAAGTAACACAGAAAATTCTGAACTAGAGAATAAAGATTTACATAATTTAGTAATAAGAAAATATGAAAAAGGAAATTCTAGCAAAGAAACTAATTATGATAGCAGATATACTAGGAAACCTGTTCAAAGAATGTATTATTATCCTAGGCCTACGCCTCAGGATGTTCTTCATGAAGAACAAGAATATGTTTTGAATAATAGTTATAATGGTAAAAACATTTATGAATGGAATTTAGATGGTTATACAGAAAGACAAATTTACAGTTTATCACATAGAATGCTAATGTATAGTACAATAGCCAAAAATTCTGGAAATAATGATAAACAGATAGCAAACATGTTAATAGCAGGATTTACTGGCCAATTAAAAGGTTGGTGGGATAATTATTTAAAATAAGAGGATAGAGTCTTTATTTTAGACTCAGTAAAACAAGAAGGTGGAAATAATATTTCTGCAGCTGTATATACTCTTATAGTAAATATGATTGAACATTTTACTGGAAGATGGTCAGACAATTCTGAAAATATTAGAATTTTATTAAATGGCTTACATTGTAAAACCTTAACCTCATTCAGATGGTATAAGGATACTTTCTTAAGTAGAGTTATGGAATTAGATGATTGTAATACAGTTTATTGGAAATCAAAATTTATTGATAGCCTTCCTAATCTATTTGCATATAGAGTAAGGAAAAAATTAAGAGGAGACAATTTAACTATTGATTATAATCAATTTACCTATGGTCATCTAATAGGAACATGTGTTCAAGAAGGATTAAATTTATGTTATAGCATAAAATTAGATAAACAAATAAAAAATTTAAGACTAGGAGAAAAAGGCCAATTAGGCCAATTCTACGATCAATTCGGCATTGATATTTCTAAAAAGAAATATAAAAAAGACAGAGAATATAGGAAGAAAAGAAAAAATTATTCTGAGAAAAATAGAAATAAAAAATTTGAAAAAATAAAATTTAGAAAAGAAAAAAGACAAGAGTTTAAATCTCAAAATCCACCTACATGTTATAAGTGTGAAAAAACGGGACATTTTGCTAATAAATGCAGAGCTAGACAAAAAATCTCAAAAAAGATTTCTAATTTAGAAATAGATGAAGATATAAGAAATCAAATATGTGATATTCTGGTTAATAAATTAGATGACAATACTGAAGAAAGTAGTAATAATTACTCTAGTGATGATTCCTTTGAATCAAGTGATAATAATAATAATTGTGACTGTAATGACAAAAATAATTGTCGTTGTAATACAATAGAAGAAGATATATATTTACTACAATCTCAATTTCAGGATAATCTTGAAAATAATCTCCATGTAAATGTAATATCAAATGATATTTTAAATATACTAAAATTCATAGATAACAATGAATTAAAAAATAAAATTATAGAACAATTAGAAGAAAAAGATAAAGATGAAAGTATTAATAAACCTGATGAACCTTATTCAATGAAAACAGTTCACCAATTAATAAAAAATAAAATAGATAATAAAGGAAAACAAGAAGTAACGACTGAAAGTCTTAATAGAGAAATAAAAACATTAAAACAAGAATTACATTGTTTAAAAAATGATTTTAAAAAATTTGATAAAAGAATGATGAATCTTGAAAACAAAACAGAAAAAGAAGAAGATAGTAATTCAAGAGATTTAAATAATCTCATAAACGAAGAATTTATATATGAAGAATTTCTTCAAGCCATGAATATGGTTAAATCCAGAAAATGGTATGCAAAAGTTAAAATATTAATAAACAATAATTTTATACATGAATTTACTGGTTTAATTGATAGTGGAGCTGATATGAATTGTATAAGAGAAGGTATTATACCAACAAAATATTTTGAAAAAACTACTCAAAATTTAAAAGCTGTTAATGGAACAGATCTTAATATTAAATATAAATTAACAAATGCAAAAATTTGTCAAGATGGTATATGCATTCCTGAAAATTTTACAATAGTAAAAGATATATCGGAAGAACTAATACTAGGAAACCCTTTTACAGATAAAATATTTCCAATATATGTTGACAGAAAAATATTAATAGGAAATTTCCAAAATCAAAGAATCATTTTTCCTTTAATAGGGAATTCCACAACCAGATGGATTGATCAAATTAATAATATGATAAAATCAAAACAAAATCAAATAAATTTTATAAAAGAAGAAATTTGTTGTATAAAAATAAAAGAAAGATTACAGAATCCTAAATTACTGAATAAGATAAAACTCCTAATAAATCAATTCACTATTAATATATGTAATGATCATCCCAATGCCTTTTGGGACAGAAAGAAACATATTGTCTCTCTTCCATATGAAGATGAATTCAATGAGACCTTAATACCAACAAAAGCTAGGCCATGCCAAATGAATCATGAATACTTAAATCTCTGTAAAAAGGAAATAACTTCTTTACTAAATAAAGGATTAATAAGACCTTCGAAATCAAAATGGTATTGTACAGCTTTTTATGTTAATAAACATGCAGAACAAGAAAGAGGGATACCTAGATTATTAATAAATTATAAACCTTTAAACAAAGTTTTAAAATGGATAAGATATCCAATTCCAAATAAAAAAGATTTGCTAGACAGACTTCATGATTCAATAATATTTTCAAAATTTGATTTAAAATCAGGATACTGGCAAATTCAAATTCATGAAAAAGACAGATATAAAACTGCTTTTAATGTCCCATTTGGACAATATGAATGGAAAGTTATGCCTTTCGGATTAAAAAATGCCCCTTCAGAATTTCAAAAAATAATGAATGATATATTCAATCCTAATAGTGATTTTATCATTGTTTACATTGATGACATCTTAATCTTTTCAAAAGATATTGAAACCCATTTTAGACATTTGTATATTTTTGAAAAAATTATAATAAAGAACGGGTTAGTTATATCACAACCTAAGATGTCATTATTCCAAACAAATGTAAGATTTTTAGGACATAATATAGAAGAACGGAAAATAATTCCAATAAATAGAAGTATTGAATTTGCAAACAAATTTCCTGATAAAATTACAGATAAAACACAATTACAAAGATTTTTAGAAAGTTTAAATTATATTTCACCTTTTTATAAAGATCTAGCTAAAGATACAGCTATTTTATATGATAGACTAAAAAAGAAGCCTGTCCCGTGGACTGACAAACACACAGAAATTGTAAAGAAAATTAAACAACATGTTAAAAGTATCCCATGTTTAACCTTAGCTAATCCCAATTGGAAAAAGATTATAGAAACAGATGCCTCAGACATAGGTTATGGGGGCATTCTAAAACAAATAAATCCAAAGGATAAACAAGAATATCTTGTTAGATTTAATTCAGGAAAATGGAATGTCAGTCAGAAAAATTATTCTACTACTGCTAAAGAAATCTTAGCATTAGTAAAATGTGTTCTAAAATTCGAAGACGATTTATACAACCAACATTTTATCATTAAAACAGATTGCCAGTCTGCCCAATTTATGTTCAAAAAAGATTTTAAACATGATGTTTCTAAACAAATGTTTGCTAGATGGCAGGCTCATTTAGCCCCTTTCGATTTTAAGATTCAATACAAAAAAGGAGATGATAATAGTCTTCCTGACTTCCTAACCAGAGAATATTTAAATGAATGAACAATTAAAAGTACTTTCACATGAATTAAGATTATTAAGAAAATCCATAAAACATTCTGAAAATCTTATAAAACAAACACAAAATCATCAAAATGGCAACGGTGCAATCATAAGACACACATTATCTTTAATAAGATCTGGTATCCAAGCTAGAAAAAATAGAATTAAGATCTTGGAAGCAAGAATAACATTGCTTCTTAACTAATTCTAACAATTTATATTTTGCAGCATGATTCCTCATACTAGAGGAAGAGGGGGTTATCCCCATAGAGGAGGCAGAGGAAAATTTCCTCTAATCCAACATGGAAACAGAACGCTCATAGCACAAGGATCATCATCCTCTACAGCATCTAATAAGGACCATCCATTATATGGAAAGTTTTTAGAATACCTAAAAACACAAGAAATGGAAAATGATTCCAGTTTTTTTGGCAAAACTAAAAGAAGATTCCAATGAAGACAATAACGAGTATATTCAAAATCCACATAAAGATGATATCATTATGCTGGAAAATGAGGATGTCATGAGATATTTCGAAAATCATGATGATCCATGGATTTTAATGAATAGATATCTGGATCAAGCATCATATGCTCCAAGATCCTATAAAAGTAGAAATTATTATGAAAATATTCTGATTCAATCAGGATCGGCTGAAATTAGCCATTTTCGGGGAAATAACCCAAATACTTATAATTTTAGTAAAATTACTATCAAACAGATTATATCTGTAGAAGACTGGGGAATTAGTACCCTTAAAGAAAAAGAATTCTATCATTCCAGCCAATCTAATCAGCCAAAGACAGCAGTAAAATATACTTACTGGGATTATATTGAAAGCTTTGATAAAGCCTTGTTATACGAAAACCCAAATAAAAAACATTCTTGGTGGATAAAAATTTGTCCAAATATTTATAAAAAGAAAATTCCGATTTGGTTTTATAAATGGTGGATCCCTCATGGTCCTAGTATTCAAATTCTCCCAGAAAATTATAAAGAATTATATGTTGAATGGGTAGGCATATCTCCCCATTTATCAAAAGATATGACAACAATTAAAGGGGGAATAGAAATTTTACCCTCTTTACATTTCTTTATAGAATTTTCTATCCCATGGATCTGGAAATGGATCCCAGAAGTGGATTATAGTCTAAATGAATTCTCCATGATAAAGAGATCATATCTCACAAAATTCTGGAACAAAATGGATCAGGTTGATCCAACAACAAAATAATTATATTCTAAACAAACCATGGACGAAATCCAGTCCACAATAAAGAAATACAAAGCCATTTCAAGTTCAAGGGATGAATCCAGCCCATTCCAATTTTTCACAGACAAGCTCAGGGCCAAGTTACAAAGGGAGCCGGCCCAGGAAGAAATTATTGAAGCCTATATGGACCAAATGAAAAAAGATTTGGTAAATCAATTTAGCCCAATTCCTTCAGATGATTCAATGAAGTCGGGTCCAAGTCCAATGGAAAGTCAAATATTGGCAGGAGAATCTCAGCCAATTGAAGAATGTGAAATCCCAGAAGTACCCCTAGAAGATCTTCTAGAAGAAATGAAAGATTTAATTAAGAGACGTCTCATAGGCAAAACAAGAGCCTCTCCATCAACATAGGTCCCACGCAATAGAAAAGCAACGGATGAAAATTCACCCGTGACAATCAATAATTCCTTCTTTAATAAAGATGTCGGCCATCTGTACTATCGGACGATTCTTATCATAATGGAATCAATTATTTATGTAATATATTGTTTTGTATGTTGTTTCAAGTCCGACTCTATATATAGAGTTTGTATCCGGCATTTGTGAGCAAGCTTTTAGATCCCTCTCTCTCTTCTCTAAAACCTCTTGTAAAAATTTCTCAAAAGTATTAAATAAAAAAGCAGCAGTTTGTATCATCGTCCCTTTCCTTTGTAAGTATTTCTATTAATCTTATTTTAAAGTTCTTTTTATATTTAGCCTAAATGATAGGCTAGACAACTGTAAGTGTGGAATAGTTCTATAATCTGTAAAAGAATATATGGCAAACATTTTATATCTTGTTAATGTAACAGATTACAACAGTCATGGTAAATGTATATAGTTTAATCTTGTAGAATTATACTGCTATACTAAGACATAAGTCGTGGTTATGCCCGCCTTTGATCTGTCTAAAGGGCTTTTACATTGACTCGTCACTGTAGCAGTCTATTCTACGGGATTAAATGAATTGTAAAACATAGTAAATCCTTTGACTTTATAATTATCATACATATATGGGAGGAAACCCGTAACCTCTGCCTTAGCAGAAACTTCTGGTATAACAAACCCATATATGAGATGAAACTGTTACTAATGAGATAAGAGCCATGTTTCTTTTATATGTATTATGGAAGTATTTTACACTTAGAATATAAAAGAAACATGGCTCTGATACCATGAAAAGCAGGATCTTATCTCATTAGTAACAGTTTCATCTCATATATGGGTTTGTTATACCAGAAGTTTCTGCTAAGGCAGAGGTTACGGGTTTCCTCCCATATATGTATGATAATTATAAAGTCAAAGGATTTACTATGTTTTACAATTCATTTAATCCCGTAGAATAGACTGCTACAGTGACGAGTCAATGTAAAAGCCCTTTAGACAGATCAAAGGCGGGCATAACCACGACTTATGTCTTAGTATAGCAGTATAATTCTACAAGATTAAACTATAAACATTTATCATGACTGTTATAATCTGTTACATTAACAAGATATAAAATGTTTGCCATATATTCTTTTACAGATTATAGAACTATTCTACACTTACAGTTGTCTAGCCTATCATTTAGGCTAAATATAAAAAGAACTTTAAAATAAGATGAATAGAAATACTTACAAAGGAAAGGGACGATGATACAAACTGCTGCTTTTTTATTTAATACTTTTGAGAAATTTTTACAAGAGGTTTTAGAGAAGAGAGAGAGAGAGGGATCTAAAAGCTTGCTCACAAATGCCGGATACAAACTCTATATATAGAGCCGGACTTGAAACAACATACAAAACAATATATTACATAAATAATTGATTCCATTATGATAAGAATCGTCCGATAGTGCAGATGGCCGACATCTTTATTAAAGAAGGAATTATTGATTTTCACGGGTGAATTTTCATCCGTTGCTTTTCTATTGCGTGGGACCTATGTTGATGGAGAGGCTCTTGTTTTGCCTATGAGACGTCTCTTAATTGAATCTTTCATTTCTTCTAGAAGATCTTCTAGGGGTACTTCTGGGATTTCACATTCTTCAATTGGCTGAGATTCTCCTGCCAATATTTGACTTTCCATTGGACTTGGACCCGACTTCATTGAATCATCTGAAGGAATTGGGCTGAATTGATTTACCAAATCTTTTTTCATTTGGTCCATATAGGCTTCAATAATTTCTTCCTGGGCCGGCTCCCTTTGTAACTTGGCCCTGAGCTTGTCTGTGAAAAATTGGAATGGGCTGGATTCATCCCTTGAACTTGAAATGGCTTTGTATTTCTTTATTGTGGACTGGATTTCGTCCATGGTTTGTTTAGAATATAATTCTTTTGTTGTTGGATCAACCTGACCCATTTTGTTCTAGAATTTTGTGAGATATGATCTCTTTATCATGGAGAATTCATTTGGACTATAATCCACTTCTGGGATCCATTTCCAGATCCATAGCATAGAAAATTCTATAAAGAAATGTAAAGAGGGTAAAATTTCTTTTCCCCCTTTAATTGTTGTCATATCTTTTGATTAATTGGGAGATATGCCTACCCATTCAACATATAATTCTTTATAATTTTCTGGGAGAATTTAAATACTAGGACCATGAGGGATCCACCATTTATAAAACCAAATCGGAATTTTCTTTTTATAAATATTTGGACAAATTTTTATCCACCAAGAATGTTTTTTATTTGGGTTTTCGTATAACAAGGCTTTATCAAAGCTTTCAATATAATCCTAGTAAGTATATTTTACTGCTGTCTTTGGCTGGTTAGATTGGTTGGAATGATAGAATTCTTTTTCTTTAAGGGTACTAATTCCCCAGTCTTCTACAGATATAATCTGTTTGATAGTAATTTTACTAAAATTATAAGTATTTGGGTTATTTCCCTGAAAATGGCTAATTTCAGCCGATCCTGATTGAATCAGAATATTTTCATAATAATTTCTACTTTTATAGGATCCCGGAGCATATGATGCTTGATCCAGATATCTATTCATTAAAATCCATGGATCATCATGATTTTCGAAATATCTCATGACATCCTCATTTTCCAGCATAATGATATCATCTTTATGTGGATTTTGAATATACTCGTTATTGTCTTCATTGGAATCTTCTTTTAGTTTTGCCAAAAAACTGGAATCATTTTCCATTTCTTGAGTTTTTAGGTATTCTAAAAACTTTCCATATAATGGATGGTCCTTATTAGATGCTGTAGAGGATGATGATCCTTATGCTATGAGCGTTCTGTTTCCATGTTGGATTAGAGGAAATTTTCCTCTGCCTCCTCTATGGGGATAACCCCCTCTTCCTCTAGTATGAGGAATCATGCTGCAAAATATAAATTGTTAGAATTAGTTAAGAAGCAATGTTATTCTTGCTTCCAAGATCTTAATTCTATTTTTTCTAGCTTGGATACTAGATCATATTAAAGATAATGTGTGTCTTATGATTGCACCGTTGCCATTTTGATGATTTTGTGTTTGTTTTATAAGATTTTCAGAATGTTTTATGGATTTTCTTAATAATCTTAATTCATGTGAAAGTACTTTTAATTTTTCATTCATTTAAATATTCTCTGGTTAGGAAGTCAGGAAGACTATTATCATCTCCTTTTTTGTATTGAATCTTAAAATCGAAAGGGGCTAAATGAGCCTGCCATCTAGCAAACATTTGTTTAGAAACATCATGTTTAAAATCTTTTTTGAACATAAATTGGGCAGACTGGCAATCTGTTTTAATGGTAAAATGTTGGTTTTATAAATCGTCTTGGAATTTTAGAACACATTTTACTAATGCTAAGATTTCTTTAGCAGTAGTAGAATAATTTTTCTGACTGTCATTCCATTTTCCTGAATTAAATCTAACAAGATATTCTTGTTTATCCTTTGGATTTATTTGTTTTAGAATGCCCCCATAACCTATGTCTGAGGCATCTGTTTCTATAATCTTTTTCCAATTGGGATTAGCTAAGGTTAAACATGGGATACTTTTAACATGTTGTTTAATTTTCTTTACAATTTCTGTGTGTTTGTCAGTCCACGGGACAGGCTTCTTTTTTAGTCTATCATATAAAATAGATGTATCTTTAGCTAGATCTTTATAAAAAGGTGAAATATAATTTAAACTTCCTAAAAATCTTTGTAATTGTGTTTTATCTGTAATTTTATCAGAAAACTTGTCTGCAAATTCAATACTTCTATTTATTGGAATTATTTTCCCTTCTTCTATATTATGTCCTAAAAATCTTACATTTGTTTGGAATAATGACATCTTAGGTTGTGATATAACTAACCTGTTCTTTATTATAATTTTTTCAAAAATATACAAATGTCTAAAATGGGTTTCAATATCTTTTGAAAAGATTAAGATGTCATCAATGTAAACAATGATAAAATCACTATAAGGATTGAATATATCATTCATTATTTTTTGAAATTCTGAAGGGGCATTTTTTAATCCGAAAGGCATAACTTTCCATTCATATTGTCCAAATGGGACATTAAAAGCAGTTTTATATCTGTCTTTTTCATCAATTTGAATTTGCCAGTATCCTGATTTTAAATCAAATTTTGAAAATATTATTGAATCATGAAGTCTGTCTAGCAAATCTTTTTTATTTGGAATTGGATATCTTATCCATTTTAAAACTTTGTTTAAAGGTTTATAATTTATTACTAATCTAGGTATCCCTCTTTCTTGTTCTGCATGTTTATTAACATAAAAAGCTGTACAAGACCATTTTGATTTCGAAGGTCTTATTAATCCTTTATTTAGTAAAGAAGTTATTTCCTTTTTACAGAGATTTAAGTATTCATGATTCATTTGGCATGGCCTGTAGAGGATGATGATCCTTCTCTTAATTGAATCTTTCATTTCTTATAGAAGATCTTCTAGGGGTACTTCTGGGAGATTCAATTAAGAGACGTCTCATAGGCAAAACAAGAGCCTCTCCATATATATATATATATATATATATATATATATATATATATATATATATATATATATATATATATATATATATATATATATATATATATATATATATATATATATATATATATATATATATATATATATATATATATATATATATATATATACACTAAATATCAAATAGGAACCATTTTTTTCCTAGGAACCTAGGAACCTTTTGACTGAAATTTTTTTTCAAAAAAAATGACATAATACACCTAATCGCTTATATTTAAGACCTTTTGTAAAAAAAATTTGAAAAAAAAAACATGTATACAAGAAATGTGTACATATGCACGAAACGTGATCATATACACATTTGCGAAAAAAGTGCATATATGCACATTTCGTGTATACATATTATTTTTCATTTTTTTTTTACAAAAAGTCTTAAATATAAGCAACTAGGTGTATTATGTCATTTTTTTTGAAAAAAAATATTTCAGTCAAAAGGTTCCTAGGTTCCTAGGAAAAAAATGGTTCTTTCTTGAAACAGACTATATATATATATATATATATATATATATATATATATATATATATATATATATATATATATATATATATATATATATATATATATATATATATATATATATATATCTATGTATATATATATATATATCTATATATATATATATATATATATATATATATATATATATATATATATATATATATATATATATATATATATATATATATATATATATATATATATATTCAGCGATGAGTAGTAACGTGGCTCAAAGATTGGAAGAAGTTGGAGGGTACTGTGGGCTGTCGAAAGGGAATAAGGGCAAGAATGTCCAAAGGATGGCTAGCAAAAGTGTAGTGTTCCCAGGTAATCAATGAATATTTTAACATTAAATTTAAATGGTTTGGGAAAAGGCGACTTTAAATCCTTCTGGGTCTCTGATTTGATCAAAAAACACAATATTGCTATGGTGGGCTTGCAAGAAACGAAAAGAAGAGAGATTTCAGACTTGATGGTTAAAAGGATTTGGGGTAGTCCATATTTTGAATTTGTTTATCGTAATTCTGTTGGTCAAGGAGGTGGGCTCTTAAGTGTCTGGAACAAACATTTGTTTGTTAAGGAAAGCAGTATCTGTAGAGATGATTGCATAGTTCTAAAAGGAGTTTGGACTGAAAATAATTGCCATATTTGTTTTATCAATTGCTACGCTAGTCAATGTCCTGTGAGAAGGGTGGATTTATGGCAATTCATTAGCAATATGTTGACTGATTGGAGAGGGGTTGCGATAGTCTTTGGCGATTTTAATGATGTTAGAAACCCGATGGAAAGAGTGGGGTCTTCGACTGATGATAAAGCGACTGCTGCTTTTAATGAATTTATATGCGGTAATAATCTGGTGGATGTGAAAATCGGGGGTTCCATGTTCACGTGGATAAAAGGAGGAGGATCGAAGATGTCAAAACTCGACCGATTCCTTATTACAGATAACTTTGGCGAGATCTGGCCCAATTTTGAAGCTCATTCCGAAGCTAGGTTGTATTCAGATCATAAACCACTTATTCTGAAACAAATGATAAGAAACTACGGTAACATTCCGTTTAAATTTTATAATTCATGGCTTGAAGACGCTGAGTTGGAGGAGATTGTCACAAAAACTTGGACGGAATTTTGTATGGAGGGACGGCATAAAAAATTGTTTGTGTTAATGCAAAAGTTAAAGGCGATTAAAGATGCGATCAAGAAATGGGTGGGCGATAAACGAAGAAAAGCTTCAAATGAAAAAACGAAGTGGTTGAGCAGGATCGAAGAAATCGATAAGGAGATTGAAAGTGGGAAGGGTTCTGAAGATCTTCAAGTAGAAAGGATGGAATTATCGTCTAACTTAAGAAAGGCTGAAAAAAAAGAGCACGAAGACATTGCCCAAAGAAATAAGAATAAGTGGTGCCTCGAGGGGGACGAAAATTCAGCGATGTTTCACAGAACGCTTAATAAGAAGAAACATATTCGTGGGGTGCGGGGTATTGAAATTGACGGAATCTGGGAAACGGAGCCCAATAAAGTTAAAGAATTCTTCAAAAACTCTTTCGAAAACATTTTTAAAAGAGATAACGACTGTGATTGGATACAAGATTTGGGCGAAACTTCCAAAATTACTTTGAATGAAAGTCAAGAGATCGAAAAGCTGTTTACTGAAAATGAATTGAAGGACGCGGTGTGGAGCTGTGGTACAAACAAATCACCGGGACCGGATGGCTTCACGATAGAATTTTTTAAACACTTTTGGAACCTGATCAAGAACGAGCTTCTAGCGGCCTATAATGAATTTGCAAAAAACCCTAAAATTCCTAAAGGGGTAAATGCCGCTTTTATAATCTTAATCCCTAAGAAACAAAACCCTCTCCTTGTGAAAGATTTTAGACCCATAAGCTTGGTTACAAGTGTGTACAAGATTCTCTCGAAGATGTTGGCGAATCGGCTAAAAAGGGTCCTTCCCAAGATTATTGATAAGGCTCAATCTGCGTTTGTCAAAGATAGACAAATCCTAGACGGACCCCTCATTGTTAATGAAGTGATCGACTGGGCGAAACACAAGAAAGAAACTCTTTTTATCTTCAAGTCAGACATAGCGAAGGCGTATGATTCCGTCTCATGGAATTATCTAGATTCAATGTTAGAACAAAAAGGATTCGGCTGGAAATGGCGCACTTGGATTAATGAGTGTTTAAAATCGGGCTCTTCGTCTGTCCTAGTGAATAGCAGCCCTACTTCTGAGTTTTCCCTGTTTAGGGGTCTTCGCCAAGGAGATCCCATGGCTCCTTTTCTCTTCACACTAATTATGGAGGGGTTACATACAGCTATCTCTAAAGCTGCTGATAATAACACTTTCAAAGGCGTAACGGTGGGAAGAAGCAATATTCCTCTAACCCATTTATTTTTTGCAGATGACTCAGTCTACTTTGGCGAATGGTCCGTGGAGAACGTGCTCAACTTAGTGAGAATTCTTTTCAGTTTCCAAAAGGCGGCTGGCCTTCGGGTGAACCTAGAGAAGAGTTCCTTGTTCGGGCTTGGCGTTGAAAAAGCTTTAGTGGAGAGTATGGCTTTGATTCTAGGTTGTAAGGCGGATGCTATGCCAGCTACCTTCCTCGGAGTCCCAATTGGCGTCAACATGGGTACTAAAAAAGCTTGGAAACCTCTCGTTGAAAAATTCAGAAATAAGCTTAGCAAATGGAAAATTCGAACCTTATCCATCGGTGGGAGACATACCATCTGTAATAATATCCTCGGTAGTCTTGGTACTTTCATTTTCTCCATATACAAAGCCCCTCAATGTGTCATTAAAAAACTGGAAGGTTTAAGGAGAGATTTTTTCTGGCGAAGTGATCAGTCGAGCAACAGGATATCTTGGGCGAAATGGGATCAAATTATGTTGGATAGAGATCATGGTGGCCTGGGTATAGGCTCTTTGGAAGACCTGAATAATGCCTTGATCTCTAAATGGTATTGGAGGTACAGAAGGGAGGAAGAAGCTCTGTGGAAAAAGATCGTGGAAAGCATTCACGGAAAGACGTTCGGTTGGGAAGAAGGAAACAGCATAAAGATCGGGAGAGTCTGGAAGAACATAGTCCAACAATGGGCTAACTTAAAAAGCAAAAATCTCGATCCAAGACAGTTAATAAGCAAAAAAGTTGGAGACGGAAGCAATACAGTATTCTGGTTGGACAAATGGATCATGGATAAACCTTTAAAAATTCTTTTTCCCCGCTTGTTTCGTTTGGAACAAAAAAAATTTGCGAATGTTAAAGATATGCTTGCGGAAAACGGGGGTATTAATGGTTGGCGGTTACAGATTCGCGACGGGCGTAGCAAGGAAGAACTTGAAACTTTGATCAAGACGATATCCAATGTTTCCTTAACAGAAAATCCAGATTATTGGTTGTGTCCAGGAGGTCCTAATGACCGATTCACTGTAGCTTGGATGAGAATTAAAATCATGCTTACGCGCCCAGTCATTTTTGGCTTAAACAGGTGGAGCAAGTGGGTCACAAAGAAGTGCAATATCTTTATTTGGAGAATGTTCAACAATAAACTTGGAATCAAGGATGTTTTGGCGAGAAAAGGTTGTAGATTGGCCTCCTCAAATTGCGATGTCTGTAAAGAAAAGGAGGAGAATTTATTCCATGTTTTTGTGGACTGTCCCAGAAGCAGGAACACGTGGGAGTTAATTTGCAATTGGTGGAAAATTCCTTCTAACACGTTTCACAGTAATTTCAACAGTAACGTAATCCAACCAACTTTACAAGCCTGGTTTGAAGATCTGTTGAGCCACTTAAAATGCAACTTGGAGAAAAAGATGTTTATTGTGGTTAGTTATGTCACTTTCAGCAACATTTGGTTCGAAAGGAACAAGATCACCTTTAACAACAGGAGTAGAACCTTTGAGGAGATTTTTCTTAGAATTCAAAAGGAAGCGTTTGTTTGTATAGATTGTAGATCGTCAAAATATGATCTAGATAGGCGTTTATGGCTTTTATCGCCTAGAATAGCTTTTAAAACCATGTAATCTCCTGTTTGCGTGCTCCAGCTTCTTGCTGTGTCACGTTTGTTTAATCCAAGTTGCCTTTTCAATATATATATATATATATATATATATATATATATATATATATATATATATATATACATATTTATATATACATACATACATATATATATACATATATATATATATATATATATATATATATATATATATATATATATATATATATATATATATATATATATATACATATTTATATATACATATTTAATTGGAGAGAATGGGAACTCTAGTTGACTTGTTTATATGCAATAGACTGGATAGACACAAGCTTAGATTCGGATTCGCAAGGTATAGCAGGGTCCAGGATCTAGCAAAAAAGGAGGAACTCTTAAACCGTTTGTGGATTGGAGGCAGAAGACTGTTTGCTAGGGTTGCTAGATTCTCTAGGGAGGGTAAGAAGAACAGAACGGCTCCAAACCAAAGCAACGGATCTTTTGATAGACAAATAGATATTAGAGTCCCTTCAGTTTCCTTTGTAGACGTAGTTAAAGGAGGTGTAAGAGACCAAATTGTGAAGACAAAGAAAACAAAGGAGGAGGACCAGGAACCCATTAAATCAGAAAGAGAGCATGTCGGAGTGCAGGTCAACCCAAGAGTAATCTCCTTAAATTCATGCGATACCCAGGAGAGAATCGATGTCCTTAGAGGAAAGCTCATTGGCGAAGTTAAGTGCTTTACTTTTCTTGATGGTATTGCTAACTTATGTCTCTATGAAGGATTTGGAAGGGGAGTAGTGAAATTCCTGGGGGGTGCATGGGTCATTCTGGATGTTAACGGTGAAGAAGAAGAAGAAAAATTAACTACCTGTCCAGAAATTATGAACTGCTTTAATGTGATAAAAAATGGGATGAATCGTTTGTTGTCAAAGAAAGATTTGTTTGGTTGAAGATAGAGGGAATCCCGGCTCCGGTATGGAATTCTAACAGTTTTATAGAAATCGGAAGATTATGGGGTGAGGTGGTGGTTACGGATCCGTGCCAAGATTCTCGTGAAGACTGGTCCTACGGCGTTATTTGTGTTAAAACAACCTCTCATGGTGTGATTTCTGAAACAATTATGGTAAAACTTAATTCGATCCATGCTAAGGTTCGTGTTCAGGAGGTAAACGGAAGATTATTTTCCCCATCATCATGGCTTAAAGGAAATGATGTTCCAACTACCGAAAGAGAAGATGCAGAAGAAGATGAAGAGGACAACGGAGATTTTTAAGAAGACGATCTCGTTGAACAGTTCGATGAAGATGAGTCGGAGTGGGGCACAGACTTGGAACTCGAAGACTATTCCGGTGACACAGTAGTCAAGGAGTCGATTCAGTTTCCAATGGAGAAGGTCGATGTAGATGAGAATGCAGAGGAACAATTGGAGAGCGACGGTCACGGGCAGTTTTCCGGTGAAACTAAATTCATAACGACCGACCAGGGTGCGCAGGCCCATTCGTCCGGCAAGGAAGACAATTTCGAAGTTGATGAAGATGATGATTCGATCGTACAACACACTATTCTCGAGAACTATAGTAACGTATATTCAAACCGTGAAGGAGAAAATACAGATTTCAATACTCACGTAGGCGTGAAGGAGAATGCACAATTCTCGTCCGACCAACATAAACGTGATGATGAAAAGATAAGCTTGTTATCCGACCAAGATAAGTGTCAAGGAGAAAATCAATTGGTTAAAGATGCTAGTTCACATGAAGTGGAAAACATAAAGGTTAAAGATGCAAGGGATGGTCCATATATGTCGGAAGAAAAGGACATAGAAAAAGAATTTAATCCTCAAGTAGGTGAAAGGAAATATGAGCATGTCAAACTTAACTTGAATGAAAATGGGCCAGGTAATGGGCTAGATTCTGATTTCTCAAGTCCAATTGAAATTAGCCATCCCATCTTTAACTCCTTAGAGCCCAGTAACGATACTTTCCAACCCGAGATAATCCAACCTCCGTCAAAATTTAATCTCAGTGATGCTAAATCGGAAGGCTCAACAATAGAAGAAGAAGCAAATGAATCCAAAGAAAATTACAATTTAAAGGAGAATCTCGTCAACTCAAATTTACAAGGAGTTTCTGATAGATTAAAAATACTTCTGGACAAAAACACTCCGATAAAAACTAAACTTGCTAATCTTGAAGGTGATGAAGTCACGCAAATAGCGGATAAGAAGGATATAACAAAGAAAAAGAAAATACGCGTTGACATTAATTCGGGAAATAATCTTCAAAGGTTAACAAGAAGTCAAATGAGGCGGAAAAATGAATACAATAACGGTGTAGTGGGGAACAAGGGAGTGGCGTCGTCATCAGACATTTCAGATAATTCTTTTATTACCCTTGGTATTTTGCAACAAATGGAGGAAATAGGAGATTTGTGTGGTTTCTCGAGGAGAAACGGAAAGGGCAAGGGTTAATTAACCGGGGTTTTTTAGGAGTTTGTTAAGGGGCTTCATTCCTTTTTTGGAATTTTATAGGGGTCGTTAGCGCTTTTTCTACGATGTTTAGGCGTTTTGTTCTTAGGGTAGTGCGTAGCCATAGGTGTGTGGTGTCTTTGGGTTTGGTGTTTGTTGTCGTTTTTTGGGCTTCCTAGCTTCTTGCTGGGCTTTGCTCGTTGTTTTATAAAAGTTGCCTTTCAAATATATATATATATATATATATATATATATATATATATATATATATATATATATATATATATATATATATATATATATATATATATATATATATATATATATATATATATATATATATATATATATATATATATATAAACAAGGAGACCCCCTAGCAAGGTGCTAGGGAGCACAAAGAAAATTACAGAGTATTAATCGCTAATCTAGGGGAAACAAACCAAACATTTTTATCTAAGGAAACCCTATTTGCCCTAACATCAATCCATAAAAACACCTCTTTTTGGATAT
>JAKNSD010000198.1:0-2500 GCA_023525715.1 Cichorium intybus
ACAGGTTAGTTTTACCCTACTGATGACAGTGTCGCAATAGTAATTCAACCTAGTACGAGAGGAACCGTTGATTCGCACAATTGGTCATCGCGCTTGGTTGAAAAGCCAGTGGCGCGAAGCTACCGTGCGCTGGATTATGACTGAACGCCTCTAAGTCAGAATCCGGGCTAGAAGCGACGCGTGTGCCCGCCGCCTGTTTGCCGACCAGCAGTAGGGGCCTCGGCCCCCAAAGGCACGTGTCGTTGGCCAAGCCCGTGCGACGGATGAGTCGTGCGGGCCGCCATGAAGTACAATTCCCATCAAGCGGCGGGTAGAATCCTTTGCAGACGACTTAAATACGCGACGGGGTATTGTAAGTGGCAGAGTGGCCTTGCTGCCACGATCCACTGAGATTCAGCCCTGCGTCGCTCAGATTCGTCCCTCCCCCCAAACAATCTCCCTGATTTCCTTTCTATGTGTTTTGTCGAGAGGCTGTCTCCCAACACTTGGTGAAATTTTCCATACTTTGTGTATGAAATTTTCAAACACTTCAGCTTCGATTTCCCAAGTGGTGATGAAATTCTCAGAGACATTCCCCCAATTCGAAAATTTTACCAAGTCACATTTGTTCAAAGGCCACCACACCCTTGACATGAGAGTATCATTCGTTGATTGAGCGGCTATCGTTGAAGCATCTGCATGATTGCGTGCGAAACCAAATTTCAACACTTGGTGAAATTTCCCATACATTGTCGCATCATCAAAATCAATATCTGTTCCTGTCACATAGCTTTTTGTGCAATATGTATATATAGGGGGTACCATGGGTCTATAACCCACTGATGCCCGGCACAGGGTTTGGACGACCAAAGGTTGCGAGGCTGCCCAACTAGTCGTGCCACACACCATGAACGACCAGGCTAACAACCTGTAATGGGAACAAGGCATATCGTGCCTCACACCATGAACGACCGGGTGAGTCTGCCTAGGGAACAAGGCATCGTGCCATACACAGACCCATGGACGACCAGGTGAACAAGGCACCGTGCCATAGACAGACCCATGGACGACCAGGTGAACAAGGCAGCGTGTCATACACAGACCCATGAACAACCCGGGGAAACAAAGGCATCGTGCCATACACAGACCCATGAACGACCCAAGGAAACAAGGCACAGTGCCATACACAGACCCATGGACGACCAGGTGAACAAGGCACCGTGCCATAGACAGACCCATGGACGACCAGGTGAACAAGGCACCGTGCCATAGACAGACCCATAGACGACCAGGTGAACAAGGCACCGTCCCATAGACAGACCCATGGACGACCAGGTGAACAAGGCACCGTCCCATAGACAGACCCATGGACGACCAGGTGAACAAGGCACCGTCCCATAGACAGACCCATGGACGAGGCACCGTCCCATAGACAGACCCATGGACGACCAGGTGAACAAGGCACCGTGTCATAGACAGACCCATGGACGACCGGGTGAACAAGGCACCGTGCCATACACATACCCATGAACGACCCGGGAAAACAAGGCACCGTGCCGTACACAGACCCATGAACGACCCGGGGAAACAAGGCACCGTGCCATACACAGACCCATGAACGACCCGGGGAAACAAGGCACCGTGCCATACACAGACCCACGAACGATCAGGGGAAACAAGGCATCCTGCCATACACAGACCCATTAAGGAAAACCCCAAGCATGACCTTCTTGTATTGCAACACCCTTCATTCGTGTTAAAAGGGACTCATACAAAATCTCATGCGAATCCGACTCCATTTGACTAACGGGTAGGCCACGGAAAATTACGACCCGATCACGGGATTTTTTAATTGCAATCCCTTACTTACATGTTAACAAGGCCTCACACAAAATTTCGTGTCAATCCGACTTGATTCGAGCCGGTAACGAAGAACTACGACACCGTAGGCTTTTCGGATCGACTAACGATAGGCCACGGAAAATTACCACCCGATAACGGAATTTTTTAATTGCAATCCCTTACTTACATGTTAAAAAGGCCTCACACAAAATTTCGTGTCAATCCGACTTGAATCGAGCAAGTTATGAGCAATTATGCCGCCTCAGCAAAATCAATATCTGTTCCTGTCACTTTGCTTTTTGTGCAATATGTATATATAGGGGGTACCATGGGGACTGCACTCCATCGGTGCCCGACACGGGTGCCCAGCGACCAAGGCGTGCGAGGCTAGCACGACCAAGGCAAGGCCATGGCAAGGCCAACACAGGCCAAGGATGCCCAACGACCACGAGAACAAGGCCTCACCCCACGCACGCCGCCTCGCTTCCTCGCACAACGACCCGTGAACGACCCTCCCCGGCTTGTTTCCTCGCACAGCGACCCGTGTCCCCAGCCCACCCCGTGCGAGATTCCCCAAGTCGCGACCAACTTTTGCCCGACGCCGTGCCCGATCTCGAAAATTATGACGCCTCACCAAAATCAATATCTGTTCCTGTCACTTTGCTTTTTGTGCAATATG
>JAKNSD010000199.1:62500-65000 GCA_023525715.1 Cichorium intybus
GAAACAAGGCACCGTGCCATACACAGACCCATGAACGACCCGGGGAAACAAGGCACCGTGCCATACACAGACCCACGAACGATCAGGGGAAACAAGGCATCCTGCCATACACAGACCCATTAAGGAAAACCCCAAGCATGACCTTCTTGTATTGCAACACCCTTCATTCGTGTTAAAAGGGACTCATACAAAATCTCATGCGAATCCGACTCCATTTGACTAACGGGTAGGCCACGGAAAATTACGACCCGATCACGGGATTTTTTAATTGCAATCCCTTACTTACATGTTAACAAGGCCTCACACAAAATTTCGTGTCAATCCGACTTGATTCGAGCCGGTAACGAAGAACTACGACACCGTAGGCTTTTCGGATCGACTAACGATAGGCCACGGAAAATTACCACCCGATAACGGAATTTTTTAATTGCAATCCCTTACTTACATGTTAAAAAGGCCTCACACAAAATTTCGTGTCAATCCGACTTGAATCGAGCAAGTTATGAGCAATTATGCCGCCTCAGCAAAATCAATATCTGTTCCTGTCACTTTGCTTTTTGTGCAATATGTATATATAGGGGGTACCATGGGGACTGCACTCCATCGGTGCCCGACACGGGTGCCCAGCGACCAAGGCGTGCGAGGCTAGCACGACCAAGGCAAGGCCATGGCAAGGCCAACACAGGCCAAGGATGCCCAACGACCACGAGAACAAGGCCTCACCCCACGCACGCCGCCTCGCTTCCTCGCACAACGACCCGTGAACGACCCTCCCCGGCTTGTTTCCTCGCACAGCGACCCGTGTCCCCAGCCCACCCCGTGCGAGATTCCCCAAGTCGCGACCAACTTTTGCCCGACGCCGTGCCCGATCTCGAAAATTATGACGCCTCACCAAAATCAATATCTGTTCCTGTCACTTTGCTTTTTGTGCAATATGTATATATAGGGGGTACCATGGGGACTGCACTCCACCGGTGCCCGATACGGGGATGTGGCGACCAAGCCCCGTGAGGTTGGATCGAGCACGGGTAACAAAGGCCAACCATGCCCAACGATCGTGGGAACAAGGCCACGACCCACACGCCTTGCCTTGTTTACCTCGATCATGGGCTTGTTTCCTCGATCCTTGGCTTGTTTCCTCGATCCTTGGCTTGTTTTCCCCGATCATTGGCTTGTTTTCCTCGATCATCGGCTTGTTTACCTCGATCATGGGCTTGTTTCCTCGATCATTGGCTTGTTTTACTCGATCATCGGCTTGTTTACCTCGATCATGGGCTTGTTTCCTCGATCATTGGCTTGTTTTACTCGATCATTGGCTTGTTTTTCTCGATCATCGGCTTGTTTACCTCGATCATCGGCTTGTTTACCTCGATCATGGGCTTGTTTTCTCGATCCTTGGCTTGTTTTCCTCGATCCTTGGCTTGTTTTCCTCGATCATTCGCCTGGATAGTGCCCAACCATGGCTTGTTTTCGAAAATTATGCCGCCTCAGCAAAATCAGTATCTGTTCCTGTCACTTTACTTTTTGTGCAATATGTATATATAGGGGGGTGTCGAGAGCTGATAGGCGGTGCTAGTCGGAGATAGTCGGAGTTGGCCTATTGGCTTGTGGGTTTGGTCGCGTTTCGCCGGCAACCTTTAGTGGTGTCCTGGTCGCGGGCATCATGCACGTAGATATCTACGTGTTACACTGTCGAGACGATGTTCGCATCGTGGAGGTGGCGACTTAATTGGCATCACAAGCACCGGGTGCCAAGGATTTAGAGACGACCCGCATGTTTACAAGAGTCTATGGTGGATGATGTGCTCGCATATTTTCGGCTTAGTGGAGTCCCTAGCTTTTCAATACGTACTGACCACTACTGGTTGCCCAAGCCCGGCTAGCATTCGGTTGTGTGAGGATCCGTATGGGAGGCGCAATGACGAAACTCGGTTGCGGATATGGTGCCTCATTATTCACCCCGTTGAGTTCCTAGCTTGTTGTTACGTACCGAGCACGACTAGTGGCAGGCTTCGCTAGCCATTCGTCGTGGGAGGATCAGTATGGGAGGCGTGTAACGATTCGGATTCTCTTCTAAACATGCGTGTCGTCTCTAAATCAGTCCCGAATCATTACCATTGCCCAAGCCCCGCTAGCAATCGGTAGTGCAGAGAATCAGTCGCTAAATCACGATCAAAATCACTACCAATGCCCAAGCCCCAGCTAGCAATTGGTAGTGATGAGATCAGTCGCTCTAATGAACTTGTTCGCGTATCGTTCGGTGCATTCTGGGGGTCGTTTTGGCTTTTGGTTGCTTGCTTGGTCTTGGTGCCAAGGGGGTGGCTCTTAGCTGGATGGTCTTCGGGGATGTCTACCGTAAAGGTGCATGAGTGGTGTTTGGTTTGTTACGGGTGGTTGGATGTCTGCTTGAGCAGCAACTTCCACGCGTGCATACCTCTTCAGTAGTGCTACAAGGCTTTGTTTGCCTTGAGCATCCGGTGGGTTTCCTGTGCTGCATACC
>JAKNSD010000201.1:0-7500 GCA_023525715.1 Cichorium intybus
AGCTGCGCTGATACTCCTGGAAGTGTAAATGGTTTTAAAGAAGAATCATATATGAGAGAGAAAAGATTTGGCCAAAAGGATAGCCAAGAAAGATGCCTGCTTTGGCACGGGGATCCTCTGTTTTCTTTATGCTAGTGGGCTTGTGATTGTGGGAAAAGCAAAGGCAGCCACAGGGGGATAAGAATAAGTGGGCTTAGTATAAAACTTCTGGAGAAGACTTTTCCAGAGAGCATGGGTGTAGGCATTTTTTTTGATTCAATAGGAAGTTGTGAGAATGCATTTTCCCCCAAAAAAGAAAGGGATAAAGGTGCGAAGCGGATTGCTTCATTTTTTTTCATGAAGCATGAATATAGTTAATAAAAAAAGATGAGACAGAGTCCACAAGGACAGCTTTCTTTATATTAGATGCCAGCCTTATAGAAGATGCGACTAGCGCATTGTACTGGCCGTAGGGGACTCAAGCCTTCGTCGATTGAGAGGAGCCCCTCGCCTCACTCGGAAACTCTTATCACGACCTCTCTCATGTATAAGGGGGAGGCTCACCGAGATGATCAAAGGCTGCCCAGAGACAGGGGCGGAGACTAGACTAGCTTTCCAGGATAAAGAATGCAACCAAGATAGGGATGAATGACTCTACTGACAAGTTACGGGATACGAGCGTCATCCCCACCCCTGCTTATACAGAACCAGCTCAATTACATAGACCCTGTAGCGAGTTGGTTAGGAGGAAAGGAAGCCAGTGACTCCCCGTCTTTCTTATTTAAAGAGAGTGAAATGAGCCAGTAGCTCTGGGAAAGAAGGAAGAGAAAGGGAAGGAATCACTATAGTTACTCAAAAGGTTCGGAATCGAATCCGCTCAAGCTGTGAACAAAGAAGAAGCTCTTGCCACTGTCGGTCTAAGCGCAGTTGGAGGAAGGGGAGATGGGATGAGTGAGGGTTAAATTCTTTTCCGGAAAGAAAGGTAAGGTGCGGAGCGGCAATCAAGATGGCAAGGAAAGTAATTGATAGAAAGATTGCTACTAACGCTTCGCTAATGAGAGTTGGGAGTTGGCTTACGTTCCTCTGTTAAATAGCTCCGATTCTATCCGAATAAGGGATAAATAGAAAGAACTGGGTAAGGCTGAACTCTTCTTTTCTGGTAGTTGTAATGCTAAAGTCTCTTTTTCCTCGGAAAGCATTATCCGTGAAATGACTCATTTCCATTACTGTTTTAACTCCAAAAGAAAGAGAAAGACTCGGGGAAGGGCAGACTGGCGGGAAGGGTGGTACTAAATTGAATTGAGTCCCGATATCCTTCGAAAGTACCTTTTGATAACCTTTTCTCATGCAGAACAGAGAAAGGTTAGTCAGACTGAGGGCGGAAAAAGACGTTTTACTTTTTTTTTGTTTCATATGCTCTTGCGATGCGTACCTGATACAGAGAAATCTTTGCCGCAGCACGAAGCCGTAGTTCATCCAAAGACTACAATTCCATACGTGACAGACAGAATTCAGGAAAGCTTGAAAGGTAACAAGGTAGTTATGAAGTCAACAGAGATGCGCGGGTTCCGTTCCCTCTGTCCGGAGGGCTTTCGCTTTATATAGAAGCCCCTCAGCACCCGTACAATCAAAAAAATGGAAATTTAATTCAGTGATTGAGATAGCGACAAGTTAAAGCTGAGAGGACGCACCCATTCCGAAATCCACTTTAATTAAAGCCTTTTCGAAGGCGCGAAAGTTCGCATTTTATCTTTTCTTCAAGCTTTCGCTTGTATTTTCATAGACTAAGTTTAGTAATCACTCTCTAGTAAAGGCACTCGATTAGCTGGAAAAAGCGCTCTTCTTTCCATTTTCTGTGATTTGAAGATAGATATAGATAGAACTCGATCGAACTAAATGCTTTTCGTCTTATCGTATATAAGAGAAAGGTTGCTTTTAGGAGTGACCTTTATCGATTTCAACAAAACAAGCCGATGGTGATCTCACTTTCGAAAGAGAATAGAAAGCGTACTGACTCTGACTGCTATCTACGATGCGATCAGGGGGGAATAGCGCAAGGGCTTAAGTCATCGATTCAAATCCTATCTTTTTTTCGGTATGCCGCCCCGCGAGCAAGGAGCGAATGACAAAGATATATAATAAAATCATGGCTTCCTTTTTGGTTTCATTTTGAGTCCTTCTTATTTTTACTATTTTAGCAACTTCGCTAGAAGTAAAGCTTCTCAAGTGGTTGTTCGATTTAGACTTAAACATCCACGATGATATCCTGTTATTACTTGTCTTGGTTTTGGTTTTCGTCTCACGGATCTTGGTTCGCGCTTTATGGCATTTCCACTATAATAAGTGTAGGAATTCATGGGTACCTGGGATCACTTGGACCATTTCCACTCTGTGTTGTCTTCTTGACCTTTGCTCTGAGTGGTTGGTCGAACACGCAGAATGTGCAGGAGAGGAGGGTTCCTCAAATGCCCAACTCGATTTGGACTTAACTCTGCGTCCGCCGGGACCAACAGCAGAGGAAATAGAAAGGGAGCTTTCCTCTTTTCTTTCTTCCTTTGGAAATAAGGGAGTGACCTCAAGTGTACTCCAAAATACTAAGATTAAGCTACAATTGGATGTCGCGTCCCCCGCGAAGCTTTTGAAGATCCGGGAACTTATGCGGGATCTCCAAAGCAGACCGGTTCCTGCTTTCCAAGCGAGAGATGCTTTATTGAAAGCTCTCGCCCGATGGGAGAGGGACCAGACGCGTGATCCATGAGGTTGGCCGCCCAGCGTCGGCTCTACGAACTAACAAGGGGTCGGTCGCGAGAGAGAGAAGGGGTGGTCCGGCGGGTAGGCTGGAGGGGGCTCGTCAGGGGGAGCAAATCGATAAGTCCTTCGAAAGATAGGGGTTCCCGGAGAATTTTGTGTCTTTCTATTTGGAAACAAAGGACCATAAGTCTAATTAGACACTTCGTCTTTATTGTTCCACTAGCTAGGATAAAATTATCAGATGTCCCTTTCATTATTACAACCTTCTTTTTTGATGTCAAAGACCAGAAGCTACGCGAAAATTTTCATTGGATCTCGGTTGTTCTTAACAGCGATGGCTATTCATTTAAGTCTTCGGGTAGCACCACTAGACCTTCAACAAGGTGGAAATTCTCGTATTCCTTATGTACACGTTCCTGCGGCTCGGATGAGTATTCTTGTTTATATCGCTACGGCTATAAACACGTTCTTGTTCCTATTAACAAAACATCCCCTCTTTCTTCGCTCTTTCGGAACCGGTACAGAAATGGGTGCTTTTTCTACGTTGTTTACCTTAGTTACTGGGGGGTTTCGGGGAAGACCTATGTGGGGCACCTTTTGGGTGTGGGATGCTCGTTTAAACCTCTGTATTAATCTCGTTCCTTATTTACATGGGTGCACTGTGTTTTCAAAAGCTTCCTATCGAACCGGCTCCTATTTCAATCCGTGCTGGACCGATCGATATACCAATAATAAAGTCTTCAGTCAACTGGTGGAATACATCGCATCAACCTGGGAGCATTAGCCGATATGGTACATCAATACATGTTCCTATGCCCATTCCAATCTTGTCTAACTTTGCTAACTCCCCCTTCTCAACCCGTATCTTGTTCGTTCTGGAAACACGTCTTCTTATTCCATCTTTTCTCGAATCTCCTTTAACGGAAGAAATAGAAGCTCAAGAAGGAATACCAAAACCTAGTTCACTCGCTGAGTCTCTTTGCATCCATGGCTGAATGGTTAAAGCGCCCAACCGGGCAAATTCGTAGGTTCGATTCCTGCTGGATGCACTTTTTACGTTCAGTTCAATCGCTGCTCACGGAATTGATACATATAGCTCGCCCTTATAGCTTATGGGGCACTTCACTCGCTCAACACTCGTTCAAAACATCCACTCTTTCTTCACTCGCTAGGGAAAGATAAAGGATAGATGACTTTAAATCCCGCTTAGAGATCGCAAAACTATAGTCAGAGTAGGAGTTCCCATCCGTCGAGGCCTCGTTTTTACCCGCCCTTGGGACTCGGAACTGATTGGTTGCTTGTTGTGACAGCCAAGGTCTGAACATTGTCCCACTTCCCTCATCGGGTTCCTCTCTGTTCATCATGGGGTTGTTGGGATAAAGGTGGGTTTGAGACGCGCGGGTACTCTTGATGCGAAAGGATATGGATCTAGAAGCCGAGATCAAAGCGTTAGTTCAAGATAAGAGCCCTTACGAACCAAGGCTTCTAAAGTTGCCGGAGGGTCCATCATCAAGAATGGCCTAAGATGGTCAGAAGCATTCCTAACAATGCTAGCCACAGCGGAATACTCCGGCAAAACGGGTCGCCATTTCGCGGAATCGAACGCCCTAAGAGGAAGATTTAATTTTCTTTCTGTTTCGTGGAACGAAGTTGATCCATGGTCATCGGGATGTCTATGTTGAAAGAGAACCTAACCTGAAGAGTCATTGGTTTTCCAGGTCGGAAAATGAAGTAAACAACTCAGGTGGACAAGAGGCGAACCACTCAGCTGATGAGTCAGCTATACTTTTTTAAAAATAGCCTAATGAGGAGACGATCATAACCTCTGAGCTCAAAGATGGAAAGCAGATTCCTTTTTTCAGGTTTTGCATAGCTTCCCAAGCGCCCGGCTTTCTTTTTGGGTTCCGAAAGGCAGCATTAGGGTATGGGATAGAGTTCGAGTGAGGCATCAACCATAGATTGCGGAACTTTCGAGATGCTTCCTTGCGAAAGCCAACGGAGTCTGTACTGTAACTCAACCTTCTCATCCATGGAAGGATTCCTTATTCGATGATAAATGTCAATCGAGGGCACCCTCATTTCCAGAGAGAGAATCAGGCTGCACAGAAGGGGGAAAGCCCTCCTACTGAGCAAGATCATTAATTAATATTAATAAGGAAGCACTTAACTTAGGGCAGCCAGTCTCACTTCACACAGCACAGCGCCTTGCTATTTGCATTCATCCTTGTAACTTACCGAAGCGAGGATCTCATGCTATCATTGAACGGCTACCGAACCGCCATACTCCGGTAACCGGTCTAGGTTCCAAGTACATCAACACCCCATAGCTACTTAGGGCCGCAACGCAATAAGGCTTTTCGCTCTAGTTGGGCAATGCAAGGAGGCCTCTTTCGCCATTCTTTCTAAATGATAAACTCTTATTAGTTCAGTTCGGTATAACATCGATAATAGGATAATTTTTTAACAGAAGCATATGATTGCCCCTCAATCGCCAGGTGGCTCGCTCCAGGTGCATGAGTAGCTTTGCTGGCTCTTATAGCGGCCTCTTTCAGTGGTTCTTGCTTGCTCTTTAAAGCTGATCTGGTGCTGTCTCGTTCCTTCAGTTTGTTCTGATTCCGATGAAGGATACTATATTCCGCCTACACAACTACCTTGCTTGGTGGTTCAAAATGGAAGTCTAGGTATCTGCTTAAGTGGTCTGCTCGTACCGTTCCAAAAAGAGCTGCGCTGACAGGCGTATTTTAAAATGTGTTTCCGGGCTCACATATCTGCGAGATAGGGTGCGGATAGGTGGAATGGAAATTCCACTCCAATCCCTTTAATGGATCCCCGAAGGAGACGGGTGCAAATGGAATTTCAATCAAAGGCGCTATGACCACTGAGCAATGCCAACAAGGCAAACTCAGAAAATCGTCTCCTGTCCCAGGTCACTGAAAGGGAGATACTCGCAGCCGAGCTCTCGTCCCACTCCCGCTGCCAACTTCGTGATAGAACGACCATGCGAAGGGATACGGATAGGGCTGCCCCTCCCACACTTAAGGCATTGTGTTACACCTTAAATGTCTGGATTTAGCGTATTGTCAAGCAATCTCATTCACTACTAAAAGAAAGGTATGGATATTCTGCTCGAAAGCTTGACGAAGAAGCGTAAGCAAAAAGCATATTTTAGGAAAGAGGTCCAGGTAGCTCAGCTGGTTACAGCTAATGAATGAAAAAACGTGTGTGCCGATTTAGATTTCCCGTCTTAAGCCCCACCTCGGTAGCTCAGCGGTAGAGCGGCCTCTTGTATAGTTCAACAGGTAGTCGGACGTGGGTTCAAATCCCGCTCGAGGGAAAAAAACAGAGAGAGCAGCGAAGGGGCCTTTCCTCGCTTCTGTCTTTTTTTTTTATAGATCAGTTCAGTCTGTAAACAAGCAGGTGATTTTTAGCCGGGAAACTGTAAACTTTCGAAAGCAAGCTCACCCACTCTCCCCCAGTGGTTAAACTCTAGGATCTGATTTGAATTCCATATTAAAGAAAAGTAGACATCTGCGGCCTAAAAACTACACGAGTGGATAGATTTACGGCGACTACTTCCCGATCTTTGTGAACGTTCACTTCAATAGGTATCTCGTTTTACTAGCTCGACTATAGAGAGAGGAACTAATGGTAACGAGCCAGACCAGATGATCTTCAAAGACATCCTTCACCGATCGATTAGATGAGAGAGGTCATTCAGTGTAAGACCTGAGGTAGACGAACGTTTCACTGAGATTGCTGCTTAGTCCTTCTCAAAGCCTAATTCGTTCGCCTATGAATAGTCAGCCGATAAAAGTCTAATTCTTTCGCCTATAGGTAGCCAAAATCCCGGAAAAAAGGAACTTGATGATGTTCTTCTCCCCTCGTGGTCTCTATCTATAGATCCTAGACGGCGGAGACCCATCTAGCTATTCATTAAGAAATGCCTGAAATGCTTGCTTTAAGCCGCGTACGAAAACCCCACATGCACCTTTCACCCCTCGAAAATACCCTGATAATGAAAGTCAGCGCCCTTCGAATGGACAATGGGGGAAGGTTTGTCTTCCATGGTAGCTAGGTAGCCCCGCATGAAGGTGACTCGCCCCCGATTGTAGGAAGCCCACTCTACAGTCTGACATGCTTTCCGTATCTAAGGTAAGGGGAATAATGAAAATCTATGTGCCAAGGAAGGTAGGCCTTTAAGGAAAGTAATTCATCCGGTAGGTACTACTAACTAGAAGAGATTGAGAAAAAGGGATTTTCTCTCCCTAAGGTCGAGTCTCCTTCCTATCCTTTTCAGTCTGTTTTCACTTCCTCTAATTCAGTAGGGATGCTCTCATCTAGTGACTAAACTAACCCGTTCGCAGCAAGCTTTCAGTCTCCCTTTCTTGTCTATCATGACTTTTGCCCTTAGGGCCCTATATTTAGTCTAGTAATGATAGAAAAGAGTAGCGGTTGTCTTTAGACCAATGCTTGACTCAAGCCCTAAAACTTTCTATAAGGATATTTCTCTTTAGGAAATAACAGGGGGAAATCTTGGGCCTGCCTTCTTTTAGCGTATTAATGACCTTGCTTGCTAGCTAGATTTGGTTGTTGACCAACTACAGGGAGAAAGAAAAGCCTATTGAATAGGGACATTTAAGGCTAACTCTTTCTCGTCTTCAAAAAAGTATCAAAATGCAGTTATATAAGCTATCACTTTTGCAATTCAAGATCAGCTCATCGAAGGGAAAAGTGAGAGTATCAAAATGCAGTTATATGAGCATCGACTTG
>JAKNSD010000201.1:15000-17500 GCA_023525715.1 Cichorium intybus
AAGACAGCAAGAACGGGCAAAAGAAGTAAGTCACTTGCAAGCCCGAAAAGAAATCGATGAATGTGTCCCGACCAAGCAACGAAGAAGCGCTAGCAGATGAGATTGGACCTATATAGACTAGGGGAAAGACAGTCTTGGGGGTCCCCAAAACAGAGTGAGAACTAGCCCTTTGAGGAGCTCTCTAAGCTGTCTAACTCTCTATTAGCATATGCAGAGGGAAACCAGGTTCAATAGCCGGATAGAGTAAGAAAACAACTAAATAGAAATGAGTACTTGCTACGGGAGTAAAGAGTTTCAAGAAAAAATATCCTTAATGCGACTGCGGGAAGGCTGTTCCTGCTACATTTCGCTGGGGAAGAAAGAAGGAATTGAGTCCTTTCACATTATCACGGAAAAAGGGGATTGCCTATTAGTCAATTTTGACTGGAAAAAGACCCGGAACCCCATACCCTCTCATTCACTTACTATAGGCCGAGGAGCGTAGATTCATCTTACTTTTTATAAATGGAAAAAGAGACATAAGTCACGCATTCGAGCAAGAGCCTTTGCCTTTCTTCGCTATGTAAATAGAGGGCCGGAGGAAGAAGTGCCAGAACCTCAACAAAAGAATTAAGGTGATAGAGTCTTACAGGAGACGCTAGGCTTCGGAATTGAATGGAATGATTCCTCTCCCTTGGTTGCCTTCACTGCCCGTGAATCCCTTCTCTTTTTCTATTCCAGTAGTCTTATGCGGTCTGGTCTGTCCATTAGTTGCTTAACTCATAGTAGTTAGGAGGTTGTTGTCCTAATGAGTGTAGCGGAGTGCTCCCTATCCTATTACTCATCTATAGGGCTATCACCCTAGCTTTCCCTGTCTCTGCCTTTCTTTCCTAGTCCTGAGTTTTTCTTCTTGACTATTGCGGGTTTGACACTATTCAATACTAAATATCTACTCGTGGAGGGAGGGGAGGCAATAGATTCATCTTAGGCGGTAAGCGAAGGAACTGTAGGGCTTAGGGCAGCCTCGGATTTTTCTTCAATAGGCTCTAGGGGAGGTGAGAAGAGAGCCAATAGCTATTATAGAAGGACTTAACAATTCATGGCATGAATTAGAGTTGAAGGAAGAAAGACATGAAATGCTAGAAAGATGGAATCTATGAATGAGCTCTTTCGTCTAAGCCTAGAACTAGGCAAGAGCAAGGAATGGACTTTAAGTGAGTGAAAACCGGAAGGAGGGGACAAAGGTCAGTTCTATAAGGCAAGAAAGCAAGATCAGAAGAAGGAGCAATGCAGAATAACTAAGCATGACAAGGAGAGGATAGCTAGACTTTCAAAGACAGTAGCAATGGCAAGGAGACTAATCCCGATATTCTTTCCCGGAGGATTCTATTGATCCAAGACCTGTATGTAGACCTGGGCCTCCCCCGCTTTCAGTTAAGGCCAGAAAGAATTATCTTACCTTTCTCTTCTGTCAGTCTTTGAAGTTTCCTTTCTTTGAAAACCAAGGATGAAGCTAGAATGTGGAGTACGGACTTATCATGCTTCCCAATTCCACTAGCATAAAAGAGTTTATTCAACTCCTGAGAGATTCTAGAGTTCCTGAGCTTGAGAGATTCTATAGTTCCTGAGCTACCCCAATTTGATGAGAATGAGGGAAGAAGTCCTTAGCTATTCCTTTGGCCTATAATAAGAAAGGTCCATCAAGACTCAGAAATTACCCTCGATCTTTTCAATCCCTCTAGTAGAGAATTCTTAGCCTTCGTCTTAGAAACTGAGCTCTCACAAAGCAAGTCATTACTTATTGTTTACACACACTTTCTATTTGACTTAGCCTACTTCTTTCTCATTAGATCAATTAGGCAGGGGAAGACTCTGTGTACTAACTTTCTCTTCTTTCTTCTTCTTTGAAATCCCTTGCCACTTCCCTTCTTTGCTAGCACGTACCTGTCTTTGCTTTGCACAAGAGATCCCCCTACTCTTCACACCCCTCTAGTCCTGATCTTGCTTATGCATTACTTGGGAAGGATTGCCCTCTCCCTTTGTTGGGGGCTTTGGCTACCCTACCTCATTCCCTTCACAAGCCAAGGACAAGATGAATCTATTGCCCTGCCTCCAAGAGAAGAAATGGCACCAATCGATTCAATAGAAGGCATTAAGCAGACAGAGCGAGAAGAGAGGATATCCTTTATCCTGTTGCAGCTTTCATGAAGGCTTTCATTGAAGAATCGAAAGAATCTACCCAGTCTAGGGCTGAAAAGGGGGGGGCTAAATGCAGAGACAAGGCAACTGAGGATAGTGACTTTCTCCTGTAATGAATAGAATAGGCCCGAGAGCTATGAAAGGAGAGAGTTTCCTATTCCATATTCCGGTTGACCAATTCGCGCAGTATCCAATCCAGAATATAGGCTTGCTTTTGCCCTCTCCCGATAGTACATTTATGCTCCTAAATCACTGAATTCAAACTCTCTATCGGATGAAAGGGAGCGAGCGATTAAACTCCTATAATGTTGGGTCTTAGAGC
>JAKNSD010000201.1:25000-35455 GCA_023525715.1 Cichorium intybus
CTACATATTCCACTCACTCTACTCCTCTTTGATCCTATTCCAAGGCGATGGATCCTATTTCACTATCCTTGTCTAGAAGGCGATTCGGTAGCACTGAATTACTATAATAAGGTAAAAGATCAAAGAAGTCTCTCCGATCGATCCCATTCCTAGTCTTCGTACTAAGCCCTGTTGCCTTACCCCCTAATCAAGCTTGCTTTCAGCCGAGATCGCCCTTCAGTAGTTGCCCTCCTCGCCCCATTCAATAGAAAGTTGACTTACACGCCTTACTTGATAGGAGGCTTCAGGGAAAGAGATCCGAGAGTTTTGACAGTAGTGGGAAGAGTTTGAAGACTTTCCGCTCATCTCCCGCCTTCGACTTGAAAGCGAGAGGCTTTTCGCTCCTCTCCTGCTTGGAAGCTCTCTTTTAGTCGGAGAAGTGCTACCTGTCGACCGTTAGGGAGACTACCGTCGACCGACCTGAGGGGCTTGTTGCTAGAGGCATCCCCTCAAATGAGATTTATAAACTCTACAACCGCTCCGGTTTTAGCAATAAGAGCCCGCCTTCCGGGTCCTATATTCTAGTTACTAGCTTCAAAGGAACTACTAAAAGAAGGAGTCAAAGCATCGGAGAGTGCTACCTACGAGTGAGTCACCCGCCTGGTTACCTGTCCTTATGAAGGAAGGTGCGCATGAAAGTCTTTACGGAAGACCATCAAATTACTGATTAGGAAGGTCTTTAAGGAATGAACTTCTATACAGGGATTCTTTTATTAAGACCTTTCGGATAGATAGCCCTATTGAATGAAGGTTGAACACCAACCCGCCTGGAAAGCTAAGAGTCGGCAAAGACCTAGCTGTCGAGGAATGAAAGAAGTCGCTTTCTAGGAGAAGGAGTACGAGGAAGTCAAGTCACAGGCAAGCAACCAACAGGCTAAGAGCTATCTCCCAACCTCTCCCTTATTGACAAAATGAGAGGGATTTCAGGCAATTAGCATATAAGAATTCCTGCCCTAGAAGATCGCATTTCTGACTTGAGCACCGTCTTTAGGCATTTCAGTTCTCAGGATCTTACGAAGAAAGGCTAAAGATCGTACTGAACACAACCCTATGATATGAGTGAAGGCGAGCCAGGAAAGCACCCTGAACTCATAGGGTGAGAGGAAGCTTTCAAAATTTCAGGGGCTCCTAAACAAGAGTTTTGACTAGGTAGATTTGCCCTTCTACGCGTTTTAGGTGAGTTCGGACTCAATCATTGACCGGAGATTGGGACAGAGCGGATGGCAACTAGCTGACTTCTTCCTGTCACTCGTACAGATCTGATTGAAGATATTGCATTAGAAAGGGATACAAAGTAACTTCCGAAGATTGAAAGAGAGGCAATCCCAGTTCGATACTGGTCTTGTTGCACTTCTTCGAGTTAATGACGGATAGCCCGCTAGGGGACTGCTTGGCTTGTTAGCGAGAAAGCGCATAAAAGAATGCCATTTATCGATCGATAAAATAGGCTCAAGTACATTAGTCCCGTCACTGCCCATTTTGACTAGGTGGATTTTGCCTTCTAGTTGACTTCTTTCTGCGGGATACCCTAGTTAGAGCAGTGAAACCTTTAAGGCAAGAGATGCGGGCAAGTCAGTCGCTAGAACTCCCAGATGCTAATAACTCGCTAGAAGGGGTAGAAAGCCTGTTCTTTTGGTACAAATCCTCTTTCTTGAATGAAACTAGCTAGCTGTCTTTGAAGTCAAGTACTTAGCCGGAAAGGCAAGTCCATCGCGGGCACTACCCGACTTATTTCGGTATTGCATATAAGTACAAGTTTAGATGTGGCCATCTAGACAAGTGAAACGGTCCTTGCTGTCGAAGTTTACTACTGGATAGGAATTCCATCGGTATGGCATTAGAACTGCTCGGAGAAGTTCGATATTGAAGGTATACAGTTCGATAGATCGGTATTGAAGTGAGATATTCAATCCTCTTTCTATTTAATGGTATTTCACTGCCTTTCATGTACAAGTATTGCAACTGAGACTGAGAGACAAGGGAGATCCCATTGAACTTGCCTTGATTGAATGAAGGCTAGCTGACTTCGATACTGAATGAACTCGCATGCTGGAGAACCGATGAGAGACATAGTCGATGCCAATATAGCTGTAATTTCACACTGAAGCTTTTCCCTTCGAAGAGTTGATCTTTCATTTCAAAAGTGGTCTCTCCCCAATGGAGAAATGATGCTAGCCCTTTTTCCTTCGATGACAGAGATTGAAATGGATAAAGTGGATTCTCCCTAATGGTGAAATGAGACTGATTTCAGTGATTGAACTGATGGCAACTAGCGAGCAATCTTACTCAATAGGGGCTTTCCATCTTAAAAGCCTTCCCTTCTTGCTTGCTTGCGAGAAGGCTTTCTTGCGGTTCTTGCTTAGCTGGGGAGGCAGTGGACCAATAAGCTAGCTGTCCCAACCAAGACAGGAGCTAGCCTCTTATCTTAAAGGCTATCGATTTCCTCCTTGAGGAGCAAGGAAGATCAGAGGTCACACTGGAAAGCTATCAACTAACCTGTAAGAAGACTCTTCTTGGGGCTTCTTCTTAGTCCGTTAGGTAGTTGCCTAGAGCTATTAATAGACTGAAAGGGGAAGAACGACCAGTCTTCCTAGCGATGTACAATTCTTTTGGTATATGAAATCTCGATGTCTAGGTCAATTCAATATCGAACAGAAAGGTAGCAATTCTTTTGGCACAGTCTTTTGGTATATGCAATTGAGAAGCCAAAGTCAGATAGAAGGGCTTGCCTTCCGCACTTTCGTATACCAAATACGAATTGAGAAGTGACTTTGTACAAAAGTACATTGTACCATCAGTCAATCAAATTTATCCTATCCATTTAGAACTGGATTTTGTACCAACTAAACCTAAGCCAATAGAGCGTCTTGCCTTCGCGGAGAAATGTAGTCAATGCTTTCATAGATGCCATACAACCATCCCTTCCCCTCCTAGTCCAAGAAGAGCTTCCCCTCCTTCCAGGCCCTAAAAACCTTGCTTCCTAAGCATACTGATAAAGAATTAGCAGAGTCCTCTCCCTCCTCCTAAAAGAGAGAAGCCCCAAGAGAGAGACCAGCCCTAATTGCTCTTAAGGTTAGTTAATGGCTTTCAAGGGCTGAGGGACATTAGCCACTCTCCCTGCTCGTACCTCGCTAACAACCGTCAACAACCAGTGTTGCAACAACTCCTAAATCAATAGGGCCATAAAGACTAGTCCTACTTGCCCAGTTAATAGCTTCAAAGACCGGCAGGAAGTCATACAACCTAGCTCTCCTTACTTGATAGGGGGTCGGATAGAGGGTCTAGTAAACTAGCTGAGTCATTCGAGAGGCTTCAAACTTGGCTAAGCCTTCACATAAGCGGGACTGCTTGCATGTCCATCATTAGATTTGCGGGGTAGTGGAGGGAGTGCTTCCTCTCCTTAACAGTCGAGCTCTTTCTTTCCTCTCAAGGAGCATGAGCGGAACGGAACGGTATCAAGTCTATTAGTCGGAGAGGTCGTACCGTCGAGCGAGTTGGGGAGCTCGACTAAAGCCGACCTGAGGGAGGCCTACAACCGTCGGTCTAGAAAGCTAGTAACTCGGATCTAGGACTAAGGAAGGGAAGCTCTTCTTGTCCTACCGGTCGGGTTGCTGGACTGGTTGTAGCGGGGGAGAAAGACAGCTTATTAGAGCATTGGCGGTCGACGAATTCGTCTATCAGGCAATCTATCCTTAGCCTAAAGGCCCGTTAAAGCTCTAAGGGTGGTGCAGTGTGACCGGAGCGGTTGTAGAGTTTAGAAATGGGATTTGAGGGAGTATGAGGCTGGATATGGCTACTCTTTACGGCAAAGGCCCATAAGATAAGGCAGCCTTGGACTTCCGCTTCTAAGTGAAAGGCAACAATACAATGAAGGGCATTCAGACTCATTACCTTTCTTAGGTCTCATTGAGACTCCCAGAGAAATGAACAACTCATCCGGAAACGTGATTCTATGTCCTGTAAGCAGATCAAAAACCTGCCTCTCGACGAGACCTTCCGGTTGGCTAGTGTTATGAAATAGAGAAGTCAAAGTAGAGCCCTACCAGGTTAGCGGAGCCTACCAGGTTACCTGTTCTGAAGGCCTTACACGAGTAGAGGAAAGTACGATGCTAGGCATTGGACCAGGCCCAGAGGCAGAGCAAAGAAAGACTTAGATCTTTGCTTGTTTCGTGGTATGGACCAAAGCAAAGGTTCTGCTGCTATCGACACCTACCCAATTAACAAAAAGTATAATCGATCGAGACCGAAGCTTAGCGAGCGTCTTCGTTATAAGAACTTCTCGCTCAATAAGACTAAGCGAGCAAACCCACCCTTTCTCTAATGGCATGGTCTTACTTCATCATTCCACGAAACTCTAAATAATTTCTTTATCATCCTCTGAGCTCAACCTAGACCCTGAGAAAATCCTTTGCACATTCCTTATCACTACTGATTAACATTTTGATTATGTCTGGTGTAGTCTTAAACATTGACTGTTCATCGAAGGACATAGTCATTTTCTCTATATTTTTTTGTATAAGATATAAGTCTTCATCTGTTAATTGGGAATGTGCTTTTTGTGCTTCCAAATAAGAAAAGACTGATTCTTTATACTCTGATCTCTTACTTTTATTTTCATTTTAACTTTGTTTTACGGAACAGTCAAACTCATTCCAGAACCTTTTGAGCTCTTTTTTATTATTATAACCCACTTGAACTTTTTCTTTCTTAACAGCTTCCTCGATTTGAAATCTCATCCAGTTTTTCTTCATAGTACTATTATAATTCATGGTAATTCTTGCCTGGGATTTTCCTTCGATAGTGTTTCATATAATATACAGACCTTGTTGACCTTTCGATAGAGTCTCATATACTTACCTAGTATTCCTTCGTGCGGGTCTCATATACTTACCCAGTCTCAGATACCTACGGCACCCAGTCAGAGATACGATACCTACCTACTTGGCCTTCGATACGGTCTCATATCAGATAGAAACCTTACCATTTATGAAGTTGTCATAACCCTGGACCTGAAAAGCACTAGTAAGACTATACACCAGCAATGAGAGGCTCAAGGAAGTCATGTTCCATTTAGAGCATACTACTGATACAGGCATTGAATAGAGCTATTTATCTTGAAATATGCTCTCTTCAAGGGATTTTTTCTTGCCTTTTACCCAGTCTTTCAAAGTGATTTCATAGCCCCTCTAGGATTTTATCATCTAACTGATAACCTAGAGAAAGACATGTGGCAATATTACTCTAAAGGGTCAGCCTTAGGCTTGGGGTATAACGGTTTCGGAGAGATCGACGAGCACCTCACACTGCCATGCCAACCGCACGCAGCTTTTGAATCAATTTTGGGGTGATCTTTGACCAGCCGATGCAGCGGGAATGGGATATTGAATGAAAGTCAATCGAAGAGACAAATGACTTCCCCTTTTTTTTCGCTAAGGAAATCTGCTAACACTCTAAACGATTCCTGAGACGACTGTTCTCTAGCCATAGAGAACAGCCTACATCCGAACTCATACCTACAAGCCTATGGATACTGGCACCTATTCTATTTCCATTGTACTTTTAAAGTCTTACTTATTTCGCGGGACCAGGGCGGAAAGACGAGTTACTATTTTCACGAGCTCATTTGGACTCATAAATAAAACTCCTATTGATTGGGAAATGCTCAAAGGTTCTTGTTCAAATGCCAAATCCCTTAGATGACTCACCATCCCCTGAAATACCCAATTCCGGTACATTATGACAAGCTTAGCCCCCATGACATTGTGGAATACTGCCTTTTACCTGTACAAAGCCATAAGCAGTACTCCCCCTTAAAGGCAGCGATTCGGTTGGTTTGCTATTGATATAGATTAAAGACCGAACCTTTCTGCGAAAGCGTTACGGAAATGATCTACCTTTCTAATTTTGATCTTGACATGTCGGTGGTTTTTCACCGTAGCCTTCTTGCCCTAACCTAAGTCCAGGAACGGATCCTTTTGCCTGGAATGACTGAGGTAGGGCCTTCTTTGCCAAAGTAATGGGGCCCCCCCTTCCAATAGGAAGGAGGACGCTGAGACAAGGAACTTCACTTCGACGCTGGGTAACACTTCCTCCATCTTTGGAATTGAATCAATAGTAGCAGAAGGAGGCAAGTAACTGATTAAGGAAAGGCATGAGTTTCATTTTCCAAAGTAAGTTATGAAAAAAAGTTATTATTAGCTTTCACCCTTTCTCCGCTTCAAAAGGAGCCGAATTTAAAGAACTTAAGACTTTTTAGACGGCCCTAAAGAAAGAAGTACAGGAGCTGAAGTCGATTCGCCAACAGAGAAGGGGGGTCGGACATGAATACGATTTGCGGACATGAAACATAATAAAGGCAGATGCCAAGAAGTGGGCAAGGAACTTCCATAGGGACTTGTAGTTTTTACTTCCTTTGGAGGCTCTGCGGGGATAATAAAGGCTTCAGTTGTTGAATAAAATGTCCCGATGAACCTTTATTCGCACTTTATGTCGCTAACCCGTGGCGGACAGAGCTAGCAGGTGACGGTAAAAGGTACCTCCACATTTCGAACCTCGGGAGAGAAGGACGTTGATCGAGCTTTTCCATGCCTAGTCCCAGTTTCGGTTAAAGACCCAGAACGGGCTACAGATCTATACTAATTAAGTTTTTATGTGAGAAAGTCAAGCCAGGAAGTCCTTCTCTCATTCTGGTGCTTGTAAGATAAGACCAGTAGATGAATTAGGAAAAGAGGGCCTATGCCCGGGTTAAAGTGAAAGGCTGTAGTGAGAGCGACGGGGCTTACTTTCTCTTTGGTTCAGCTACTAAATAGATAAAGTCATTTCTGCTCGACTATAGCCATCGGGGTGGGGATGAGGCAGAAACACTTGCCGCACGTGATAATGCCACATTAGATAGAACAGTTCCCTATCAATGGAAGCCTTCGATGAAGAAGGTAAGTAAATGCTACTTAAGAAGCACAAGCACCCTTTTTTATTCACTAAGGATGAGATGGTGCAGGAGCGGGTCGATGATGACACTGGGGAAGCCCAGTCAACCGATAGGGGGAAAAAAAAATTCCATTCACTTGTTTAACTGCTAAGAATAATTTTATCTTTCGACTGGGAACTGCTTACCTTTGGTGCTTTCTATTTTTTATATAAAGGTAGTAATCCCGTAGAGGCAAGGGCGAATCGAGTTAGCATCCCGCCATTCATGCCATGCCTTGTCAGCTAGGCTAGTTTAGCTAATTCCTTCCAAGAAAATAGATTATGCGATGATGCGCGTAATAGATCTTCTTATTAGGTTATTAAAAAGTCATTTCTAGAGGAAATGGGTCATGGAAGACTAAGAGAAGAGAACCTGAAATGAAAGGTCAGATAGTGAAAGATGAACAAGAAGCCACAACTCGAAGGCTAATTCATGCTTTGCCAATGAGTGATGTTATTTTACTTAATATCCCAAGTTAGGAATAAGATCACAGCTTATCCCGCCACAAAGCGATTAAAATCTCTTTTCCATAGGCGCTAACTCTTACTTAAACAGCTTCGCTTCCTTCCCCAGATGCATGAGATGAAGGAAAGCGAGGGCGAAAGGAAGGCTTTGACTAACTCCTTCTAGGGTGTAATTCCAAGCTCTCGTATGGCTATGAGACTCACAATCAGGCGTCGCACCTTAGTAAGCTTTCAGGAAAGTCAGGACTATTTATTGCCGCATCAAGGAAAGATTCAATATTTTCTGTTAATACTCTTTATTCCCACATTTTTTGAATCCAAGAAGGAGTTCGATATCCGTCTAAAAAAAATAGAAGAGAGAAAGTCTAATTCCACATCTATTAGGGGCACTGAGTATATGGTGTAAGTCCTTGCTGTGTTAGCTAGGCCACCTGCCTGAAGCGTTGAAGATAGAAAATTCTGGTTGCTTGTTGATTGATTCGGCGTAACGAGTGATAGAGATACCTTACGAGGGTTTAAGGAAAGAAGTTCGTTCAGGATGTTAAACTTTTTTCAATTGGGCTGTGGACCCATAGACATTGAGATTGATGAGACTCGGGAACGAGGTCGTCCCCTGTTCGTTGTTTTTCCTGAGAGAAAGATGGTCTCGAAGCACACTCTGGTTCGCGCCAATCCCTTCACTCCAGTAATCCATACCCGGACGTCCGCGATGGCGTAAGCACGTCGCAAGTCTGCTCACCGGTTATTGCATTAAGCACCGGTAATTCACCAAAAGCAAGAGGCTCTAAAAATTTGAGAGTCAGATTCACGTGCAGCCTTGATCTTATTATACGATATACCACAAAATTTTATATTCGATGGACCAGGAGGAACAATCGAAAAAAAGCTCGACCAGTACGGTATCTCTTTGAATCCTGAATATGGTGATACCCCCGATTGTACCAATCTACATATGTCATATCCCCGTTACTAGTTATTGTCATTTGGATTCCTTTACTTTATTTGTCCGATGAGAAATGCGAAACGAAAGAAGGATCCTCCTGCTGGGAAATTAGATCCTACTCTTTGTCCACAGAAAATGGAGAGAGGAATTGATGTCTTTTTTGAATCCGGCGTCGGGACTGACGGGGCTCGAACCCGCAACTTCCGCCTTGACAGGGCGGTGCTCTGACCCGATTGAACTACAATCCCAGGTTGGAACCTTAACCTCTTACGGTTGTCGAGAGATCTCAATCTACTACATCTACTCTAAAGGCAATGCAAAGAGTTCACGCCGGATCGAAGGCATGCTCTTAGTTAGCTTATGAGCGAAGGGTACGAGAGTTGTTCGAAAGTATTGGAGCGAAGGTTTGAAAGACGCTCGACCAACGGGAGAGGAAGGAAGAAAGGCGAGGTTCGACCGTAACGTAATAAGGGAGGGTGCCTCCTTTCAGAGTGTGATTCGTCGTTTCCAATGCGGTTAATTGCTATTAGGCTTTTTAGGAAAGTTCCCCTCTTCTTATGCAGTTAGCTCGACTCCAGGTATAGCTCTTAATGGGCATGTAGCCGTAGGCGGGAACTCTTCTTTTTATCTTATTCTTTGGTCAGGCAAGTCGGCTGGTAATCCCAACCGAATAAGCAATCGAAATCGCTACAAGCAACCTATTTCATACCCTTTTCGTCGTACTTCCTCATCTCCTTCTCTTCTTTCTCTCCCTGCCGAGCTTGTTGGAGTGCCATTGCCAAGATCTAGTGTAATTCCTTTTCCCCGGGAGCCAGTCGCACTAATGCTAGTATCAATAGGAAGATCTTTATTGCTTAGGAGATTTCTTGTTTTCTCCCCTGTAGTGTAAAAGTATTTGGCATAAAGAGCCCTCAATAACTTGCTTGTCCTGTACGCGGATAGAGGGAGTTTAAACTCGGCCTTCTACTAAGAGTGTTGCCACAAATTCCCTTTCTTATCCCTTCTAGTTTAAGCCTTTCCTTCCTATGTAACCAAGTCCTCCTATGAACCTATCCCCGCCTAAAGGATAGGATAGGATAGATTACAACTATAAAGTAAAGGCTGTCTTCGAGCAAGCTCTTAGCTTTCATCGTGAGTGAGAGAGGAATTGAGGCTGATTCAACTCAAGCAGCTTGCACATGATTGTCTTGTGTAGTGTGTGATATCTTTCCTTTGTTAAGTGGAAGTGGGAACTATCTAAGATCTATTATCCATCCCTTTCTTGGGCACAGTCAAAGACCTTGCAAACTAAGGGCTTCAACCGATGCCTTCAAGCTCACCTAACTTGGTTCTAGTGTTGTGACTGGCACTCTACCAAATCCATCAATTCTTGGATTGGTTGCTTCTGAGAGAGCTGCTCTTCCGACTGCTCGTATTCATTCCCTTCCCCATGAGGGCAATCAGCCCCTTGCTTTCATTTGAATATTGGCCCTCGCCCATCACGGCTAGATTTGAGTCACTCATAGCTAGGGCTTTCTATTTCATCAGGACGGCTTCTCCTCTACTGAGCTCATCGCCCCTTTCTATCAGCTTCCGCTACCTGTCTGATGAGGTTTTACGGAGGCTCCTTTGACCGGTCTGAGGCTTTACCTCACCCTATCTCGCTTACTCGTTGTGGTTTACCACGGAATAACCTGCTTTTCATCGTAAGATGATGAGGGGTCGCTCCTGGAGTTGCTAGTGAGTCCGAGTGAAAGAGTCAACTGCTTGCCCCTTGCGCTTTACCGGTTTGGAATGAGAGCCTTCATGTCAGCCTTCTCACCCATGGAATCCCTCTTATCTTATAGTTCTCTATCTAGCTGCATTCTAACACCCTCTTTAGGCTCTTCGGTATTCCTTCGTGACTGAGGCGGCAAGTCGCTTTCTTGCCCTATTCTGAATAGAACTGGAGCCCGGCTTTGTTTAAGAAGTTAAGCTACAATACAATCTCTCTTTCTGGCGCAAAGAATGCCTACTGACAGCAGCTTCCAATGGCAAAAGAAGTACTCTCCTTTGGTCCTCGG
>JAKNSD010000204.1:0-40512 GCA_023525715.1 Cichorium intybus
GATGGATTAGGGTTTATTAGGGTTTTCTAGTTTTCATATGATTGATTAGGGTTTATTAGGGTTTTCTAGCTTTCATATGATAGATTAGGGTTTTCTAGCTTTCATATGATAAATTAGGGTTTATTAGGGTTTTCTAGATTTCCTATGATGGATTAGGGTTTATTAGGGTTTTCTAGTTTTCATATGATGGATTAGGGTTTATTAGGGTTTTCTAGTTTTCATATGATGGATTAGGGTTTATTAGGGTTTCTAGTTTTCATATGATGGATTAGTTTTTATTAGGGTTTTCTAGTTTTCCTATGATGGATTAGGGTTTATTAGGGTTTTCTAGTTTTCATATGATGGATTAGGGTTTTAGGGTTTTCTAGTTTTCATATGATGGATTAGGTTTTTGAAGGTTGCAAATGATGTTATTAGGGTTTTCTAGTTGTCATATGTTGGATTAGGGTTTATTACGGTATTCTAGTTTTCATATGATGGATTAGGGTTTATTACGGTTTTCTAGTTTTCATATGATGGATTAGGGTTTATTAAGGTTTTCAAGTTTTCATATGATGGATTAGGGTTTATTAGGGTTTTCTAGTTTTCATATGATGGATTAGGGTTTATTAGGGTTTTCTAGTTTTTTTTTTTGGGTAAAGAGGGCGGCACCTCTGGCAAATTTTATTAATAAAAAGAATAAATACAATATAAGGCTGGGGACTCCCCACCAAAAAACAGAAAATCCATCAGGACAGGCCCCAACGGACAACAAGCTAAACTAGGAACCAAAACAAGAGAAGGAACCAAAAGCAAACAAGAACATAAAGGAGAGCAACCTGCAAAACAAACAAACCATACAAACCAAAACAAGCATAGAAAAAAGAAAGCGCAGAGGAAGAAAATTAAGGGAGGGTCCAAATAGTTTTAGCCAAATCAACATTAGTGCATGTTTTCAAAGAAAGACTCAGCAGTCTACAGCGGATATCATCCTTAACAATATTCACGATAGCATGATGAGATCTTTTTATTTTTGTAAAAATGCGTAAATTTCTTTCCCGCCAGATGTGGTAGACCGCTCCAGCAAAAACAAGTCTTCTAATGATGGACCAACTGGTCTTGTTCTTATTAATGGGGTTGAGTTGACTAATGATATCAGACCAGCTATCAGCGGAGAAGGAGAGATTCATGACATGATGGAGGTCATGCCAAACCAAAGAAGTGAAAGAGCATTCAAAGAAGAGATGAGAAAGGGAATCCGGACAGTTCCCGCAGAATGCACAAATGAGATTGGAATTAGTGTCCCAAATTTTGATTTTATCATGAGTCTTAAGGCGATTTTTAAGAGCAACCCAAAGAATGAAAGCATGTCTGGGGATGTTCTGGGAGAACCAAACAAGATGAAACCAAAAGACCGGTTGATGATAGGGGCAAATAGTCTTCCAAACAGAACGAACAGAGAAAGGAGAGAGTTGACCGTCTCTAGATCTCCAAAGGAGATTATCAGGGACGAATGTGGAAAGAGTAGGGGGGTTATGAGAAAGAAGAGCAGCATGGGAATCTCTCCAACAATGAGGCCGAACCCAAGATCCGTTAAGAACCAGGTCAGCAACCTTTGTATCAGGAGTGAAACCCGCATCATGGATGTCACGGACAGACAAGAATTTAGAAAGAGGGCCCGCGGGGTGCCAGTTATCGAACCAAGCAGAAGTAGAGCATCCATCACCAATCCGGGAAACTATATACTCCCTTATCTTATCCCTCATATCCAGGGTTTTCTAGCTTTCATATGATGGATTAGGGTTTATTAGGGTTTTCTAGTTTTCATATGATGGATTAGGGTTTATTAGGGTTTTCTAGCTTTCATATGATGGATTAGGGTTTATTAGGGTTTTCTAGCTTTCATATGATGGATTAGGGTTTATTAGGGTTTTCTAGATTTCCTATGATGGATTAGGGTTTATTAGGGTTTTTTAGTTTTCATATGATGGATTAGGGTTTATTAGGGTTTTCTAGATTTCATATGATGGATTAGGGTTTATTAAGGTTTTCTAGCTTTCATATGACGGATTAGGGTTTTTAAATGTTGCAAATGATGTTATTAGGGTTTTCTAGTTTTCATATGATGGATTAGGGTTTATTAGGGTTTTCTAGTTTTCCTATGATGGATTAGGGTTTATTAGGGTTTTCTAGTTTTCATATGATGGATTAGGGTTTATTAGGGTTTTCTAGTTTTCATATGATGGATTAGGGTTTATTAGGGTTTTCTAGCTTTCATATGATGGATTAGGGTTTATTAGGGTTTTTCTAGCTTCATATGATCGATTAGGGTTTATTGGGGTTTTCTAGATTTCCTGTGATGGATTAGGGTTTATTAGGGTTTTCGAGTTTTCATATGATGGATTAGGGTTTTTTAGGGTTTTCTAGCTTTCATATGATGGATTAGGGTTTATCTGGGTTTTCTAGTTTTCATATGATGGATTATGGTTTATTAGGGTTTTCTAGTTTTCCAATGATGGATTAGGGTTTTTGAATGTTGCAAATGATGTTATTAGGGTTTTCTAGTTTTCATATGATGGATTAGGGTTTATTAGGGTTTTCTAGCTTTCATATGATGGATTAGGGTTTATTAGGGTTTTCTAGTTTTCCTATGATAGATTAGGGTTTATTAGGGTTTTCTAGTTTTCATATGATGGATTAGGGTTTATTAGGGTTTTCTAGTTTTCATATGATGGATTAGGGTTTATTAGGGTTTTCTAGTTTTCATATGATGGATTAGGGTTTATTAGGGTTTTCTAGTTTTCATATGATGGATTAGTTTTTATTAGGGTTTTCTAGTTTTCCTATGATGGATTAGGGTTTATCAGGGTTTTCTAGTTTTCATATGATGGATTAGGGTTTATTAGGGTTTTCTAGTTTTCATATGATGGATTAGGGTTTTTGAAGGTTGTAAATGATGTTATTAGGGTTTTCTAGTTGTCATATGTTGGATTAGGGTTTATTAGGGTATTCTAGTTTTCATATGATGGATTAGGGTTTATTACGGTTTTCTAGTTTTCATATGATGGATTAGGGTTCATTAAGGTTTTCAAGTTTTCATATGATGGATTAGGGTTTGTTAGGGTTTTCTAGTTTTCATATGATGGATTAGGGTTTCTTAGGGTTTTCTAGTTTTCATATGATGGATTAGGGTTTATTAGGGTTTTCTAGTTTTCATATGATGGATTAGGGTTTATTAGGGTTTTCTAGTTTTCATATGATGGATTAGGGTTTATTAGGGTTTTCTAGCTTTCATATGATGGATTAGGGTTTATTAGGGTTTTCTAGCTTTCATATGATGTATTAGGGTTTATTAGGGTTTTCTAGATTTCCTATGATGGATAATGGTTTATTAGGGTTTTCTAGTCTTCATATGATGGATTAGGGTTTATTAGGGTTTTCTAGTTTTCATATGATGGATTAGTTTTTATTAGGGTTTTCTAGTTTTCCTATGATGGATTAGGGTTTATCAGGGGTTTCTAGTTTTCATATGATGGATTAGGGTTTATTAGGGTTTTCTAGTTTTCATATGATGGATTAGGGTTTTTGAAGGTTGTAAATGATGTTATTAGGGTTTTCTAGTTGTCATATGTTGGATTAGGGTTTATTAGGGTATTCTAGTTTTCATATGATGGATTAGGGTTTATTACGGTTTTCTAGTTTTCATATGATGGATTAGGGTTCATTAAGGTTTTCAAGTTTTCATATGATGGATTAGGGTTTGTTAGGGTTTTCTAGTTTTCATATGATGGATTAGGGTTTCTTAGGGTTTTCTAGTTTTCATATGATGGATTAGGGTTTATTAGGGTTTTCTAGTTTTCATATGATGGATTAGGGTTTATTAGGGTTTTCTAGTTTTCATATGATGGATTAGGGTTTATTAGGGTTTTCTAGCTTTCATATGATGGATTAGGGTTTATTAGGGTTTTCTAGCTTTCATATGATGTATTAGGGTTTATTAGGGTTTTCTAGATTTCCTATGATGGATAATGGTTTATTAGGGTTTTCTAGTCTTCATATGATGGATTAGGGTTTATTATGGTTTTCTAGCTTTCATATGATGGATTAGGGTTTTTAAATGTTGCAAATGATGTTATTAGGGTTTTCTAGTTTTCATATGATGGATTAGGGTTTGTTAGGGTTTTCTAGTTTTCCTATGATGGATTAGGGTTTATTAGGGTTTTCTAGTTTTCATATGATGGATTAGGGTTTATTAGGATTTTCTAGTTTTCATAAAGGATTAGGGTTTATTAGGGTTTTCTCGCTTTCATATGATGGATTAGGGTTTATTAGGGTTTTCTAGCTTTCATATGATGGATTAGGGTTTATTAGGGTTTTCTAGATTTCCTATGATGGATTAGGGTTTATTAGGGTTTTCTAGTTTTCATATGATGGATTAGGGTTTATTAGGGTTTTCTAGTTTTCATATGATGGATTAGGGTGTATTAAGGTTTTCTAGCTTTCATATGATGGATTAGGGTTTTTAAATGTTGCAAATGATTTTATTAGGGTTTTCTAGTTTTCATATGATGGATTAGGGTTTATTAGGGTTTTCAAGTTTTCATATGATGGATTAGGGTTTATTAGGGTTTTCTAGTTTTCATATGATGGATCAGGGTTTATTAAGGTATTCTAGTTTTCATATGATGGATTAGGGTTTTTGAATGTTGCAAATGATGTTATTAAGGTTTTCTAGTTTTCATATGATAGATTAGGGTTTATTAGGGTTTTCTAGTTTTCATATGATGGATTAGGGTTTATTAGGGTTTTCTAGCTTTCATATGATGGATTAGGGTTTATTAGGGTTTTCTAGTTTTCATATGATGGATTAGGGTTTATTAGGGTTTTCTAGTTTTCCTATGATGGATTAGGGTTTTTGAATGTTGCAAATGATGTTATTAGGGTTTTCTAGTTTTCATATGATGGATTAGGGTTTATTAGGGTTTTCTAGTTTTTATATGATGGATTAGGGTTTATTAGGGGTTTCTAGCTTTCATATGATGGATTAGGGTTTATTAGGGTTTTCTAGTTTTCATATGATGGATTAGGGTTTATTAGGGTTTTCTAGTTTTCCTATGATGGATTAGGGTTTATTAGGGTTTTCTAGTTTTCATATGATGGATTAGGGTTTATTAGGGTTTTATACTTTTCATATGATGGATTAGGGTTTATTAGGGTTTTTTAGCTTTCATATGATGGATTAGGATTTATTAGGGTTTTCTAGCTTTCATATGATGGATTAGGGTTTATTAGGGTTTTCTAGTTTTCATATGATGGATTAGGGTTTATTAAGGTTTTCTAGCTTTCATATGATGGATTAGGGTTTTTAAATGTTGCAAATGATGTTATTAGGGTTTTCTAGTTTTCATATGATGGATTAGGGTTTATTTGGGTTTTCTAGTTTTTATATGATGGATTAGGGTTTATTAGGATTTTCTAGCTTTCATATGATGGATTAAGGTTTATTAGGGGTTTCTTGTTTTCATATGATGGATTAGGGTTTATTAGGGTTTTCTAGTTTTCCTATGATGGATTAGGGTTTTTGAATGTTGCAAATGATGTTATTAGGGTTTTCTAGTTTTCATATGATGGATTAGGGTTTATTAGGGTTTTCTAGTTTTTATATGATGGATTAGGGTTTATTAGGGGTTTCTAGCTTTCATATGATGGATTAGGGTTTATTAGGGTTTTCTAGTTTTCATATGATGGATTACGGTTTGTTAGGGTTTTCTAGTTTTCCCATGATGGATTAGGGTTTATTAGGGTTTTCTAGTTTTCATATGATGGATTAGGGTTTATTAGGGTTTTATAGTTTTCATATTATGGATTAGGGTTTATTAGGGTTTTCTAGCTTTCATATGATGGATTAGGGTTTATTAGGGTTTTCTAGTTTTCATATGATGGATTAGGGTTTATTAGGGTTTTCTAGCTTTCATATGATGGATTAGGGTTTATTAGGGTTTTCTAGCTTTCATATGATGGATTAGGGTTTATTAGGGTTTTCTAGTTTTCCTATGATGGATTAGGGTTTATTAGGGTTTTCTAGTTTTCATATGATGGATTAGGGTTTATTAGGGTTTTCTAGTTTTCATATGATGGATTAGGATTTATTAGGGTTTTCTAGTTTTCATATGATGGATTAGGGTTTATTAGGGTTTTCTAGTTTTCATATGATGGATTAGTTTTTATTAGGGTTTTCTAGTTTTCCTATGATGGATTAGGGTTTATTAGGGTTTTCTAGTTTTCATATGATGGATTAGGGTTTATTAGGGCTTTCTAGTTTTCATATGATGGATTAGGGTTTTTGAAGGTTGTAAATGATGTTATTAGGGTTTTCTAGTTGTCATATGTTGGATTAGGGTTTATTAGGGTATTCTAGTTTTCATATGATGGATTAGGGTTTATTACGGTTTTCTAGTTTTCATATGATGGATTAGGGTTTATTAAGGTTTTCAAGTTTTCATATGATGGATTAGGGTTTATTAGGGTTTTCTAGATTTCCTATGATGGATAATGGTTTATTAGGGTTTTCTAGTCTTCATATGATGGATTAGGGTTTATTAGGGTTTTCAAGTCTTCTTATGATGGATTAGGGTTTATTAAGGTTTTCTAGCTTTCATATGATAGATTAGGGTTTTTAAATGTTGCAAATGATGTTATTAGGGTTTTCTAGTTTTCATATGATGGATTAGGGTTTGTTAGGGTTTTCTAGTTTTCCTATGATGGATTAGGGTTTATTAGGGTTTTCTAGTTTTCATATGATGGATTAGGGTTTATTAGGATTTTCTAGTTTTCATAAAGGATTAGGGTTTATTAGGGTTTTCTCGCTTTCATATGATGGATTAGGGTTTATTAGGGTTTTCTAGCTTTCATATGATGGATTAGGGTTTATTAGGGTTTTCTAGTTTTCATATGATGGATTAGGGTTTATTAGGGTTTTCTAGTTTTCCTATGATGGATTAGGGTTTTTGAATGTTGCAAATGATGTTATTAGGGTTTTCTAGTTTTCATATGATGGATTAGGGTTTATTAGGGTTTTCTAGTTTTCATATGATGGATTAGGGTTTATTAGGGGTTTCTAGCTTTCATATGATGGATTAGGGTTTATTAGGGTTTTCTAGTTTTCATATGATAGATTAGGGTTTATTAGGGTTTTCTAGTTTTCCTATGATGGATTAGGGTTTATTAGGGTTTTCTAGTTTTCATATGATGGATTAGGGTTTATTAGGGTTTTATACTTTTCATATGATGGATTAGGGTTTATTAGGGTTTTTTAGCTTTCATATGATGGATTAGGATTTATTAGGGTTTTCTAGCTTTCATATGATGGATTAGGGTTTATTAGGGTTTTCTAGTTTTCATATGATGGATTAGGGTTTATTAAGGTTTTCTAGCTTTCATATGATGGATTAGGGTTTTTAAATGTTGCAAATGATGTTATTAGGGTTTTCTAGTTTTCATATGATGGATTAGGGTTTATTTGGGTTTTCTAGTTTTTATATGATGGATTAGGGTTTATTAGGATTTTCTAGCTTTCATATGATGGATTAAGGTTTATTAGGGTTTTCTTGTTTTCATATGATGGATTAGGGTTTATTAGGGTTTTCTAGTTTTCCTATGATGGATTAGGGTTTTTGAATGTTGCAAATGATGTTATTAGGGTTTTCTAGTTTTCATATGATGGATTAGGGTTTATTAGGGTTTTCTAGTTTTTATATGATGGATTAGGGTTTATTAGGGGTTTCTAGCTTTCATATGATGGATTAGGGTTTATTAGGGTTTTCTAGTTTTCATATGATGGATTACGGTTTGTTAGGGTTTTCTAGTTTTCCCATGATGGATTAGGGTTTATTAGGGTTTTCTAGTTTTCATATGATGGATTAGGGTTTATTAGGGTTTTATAGTTTTCATATTATGGATTAGGGTTTATTAGGGGTTTCTAGCTTTCATATGATGGATTAGGGTTTATTAGGGTTTTCTAGTTTTCATATGATGGATTAGGGTTTATTAGGGTTTTCTAGTTTTCATATGATGGATTAGGGTTTATTAGGGTTTTCTAGCTTTCATATGATGGATTAGGGTTTATTAGGGTTTTCTAGTTTTCCTATGATGGATTAGGGTTTATTAGGGTTTTCTAGTTTTCATATGATGGATTAGGGTTTATTAGGGTTTTCTAGTTTTCATATGATGGATTAGGGTTTATTAGGGTTTTCTAGTTTTCATATGATGGATTAGGGTTTATTAGGGTTTTCTAGTTTTCATATGATGGATTAGTTTTTATTAGGGTTTTCTAGTTTTCCTATGATGGATTAGGGTTTATTAGGGTTTTCTAGTTTTCATATGATGGATTAGGGTTTATTAGGGTTTTCTAGTTTTCATATGATGGATTAGGGTTTTTAAAGGTTGCAAATGATGTTATTAGGGTTTTCTAGTTGTCATATGTTGGATTAGGGTTTATTACGGTATTCTAGTTTTCATATGATGGATTAGGTATTATTTCGGTTTTCTAGTTATCATATGATGGATTAGGGTTTATTAAGGTTTTCAAGTTTTCATATGATGGATTAGGGTTTATTAGGGTTTTCTAGTTTTTTTTTTTTTTTGGTAACTGAGGACCCCACCCGACCCATCCTTTGGATGACCCTGATGAAGCAATCTCGGGGCCCACGCACACCTGGCAGCAGGGTGGTCCGGGTCAATCACCTACGGGGGTAGAGAGGTGGCCAGTGGCCATCCCTTGATTGAAACCTAACACTCCCTATGGAGAAAGGGAGGGAGTGGGATTAGAACTTGGAACCTCTTTATGAGGGAAGAGAAAGAGTCCTAAGCCTTATCCACTAGGCCATCAGGGTGATGGTTGGGTTTTCTAGTTTTCATATGATGGATTAGGGTTTATTAGGGTTTTCTAGTTTTCATATGATGGATTAGGGTTTATTAGGGTTTTCTAGTTTTCATATGATGGATTAGGGTTTATTAGGGTTTTCTAGCTTTCATATGATGGATTAGGGTTTATTAGGGTTTTCTAGCTTTCATATGATGGATTAGGGTTTATTAGGGTTTTCTAGTTTTCATATGATAGATTAGGGTTTATTAGGGTTTTCTAGTTTTCCTATGATGGATTAGGGTTTATTAGGGTTTTCTAGTTTTCATATGATGGATTAGGGTTTATTAGGGTTTTATACTTTTCATATGATGGATTAGGGTTTATTAGGGTTTTTTAGCTTTCATCTGATGGATTAGGATTTATTAGGGTTTTCTAGCTTTCATATGATGGATTAGGGTTTATTAGGGTTTTCTAGTTTTCATATGATGGATTAGGGTTTATTAAGGTTTTCTAGCTTTCATATGATGGATTAGGGTTTTTAAATGTTGCAAATGATGTTATTAGGGTTTTCTAGTTTTCATATGATGGATTAGGGTTTATTTGGGTTTTCTAGTTTTTATATGATGGATTAGGGTTTATTAGGATTTTCTAGCTTTCATATGATGGATTAAGGTTTATTAGGGTTTTCTTGTTTTCATATGATGGATTAGGGTTTATTAGGGTTTTCTAGTTTTCCCATGATGGATTAGGGTTTTTGAATGTTGCAAATGATGTTATTAGGGTTTTCTAGTTTTCATATGATGGATTAGGGTTTATTAGGGTTTTCTAGTTTTTATATGATGGATTAGGGTTTATTAGGGGTTTCTAGCTTTCATATGATGGATTAGGGTTTATTAGGGTTTTCTAGTTTTCATATGATGGATTACGGTTTGTTAGGGTTTTCTAGTTTTCCCATGATGGATTAGGGTTTATTAGGGTTTTCTAGTTTTCATATGATGGATTAGGGTTTATTAGGGTTTTATAGTTTTCATATTATGGATTAGGGTTTATTAGGGTTTTCTAGCTTTTATATGATGGATTAGGGTTTATTAGGGTTTTCTAGTTTTCATATGATGGATTAGGGTTTATTAGGGTTTTCTAGTTTTCATATGATGGATTAGGGTTTATTAGGGTTTTCTAGCTTTCATATGATGGATTAGGGTTTATTAGGGTTTTCTAGTTTTCCTATGATGGATTAGGGTTTATTAGGGTTTTCTAGTTTTCATATGATGGATTAGGGTTTATTAGGGTTTTCTAGTTTTCATATGATGGATTAGGGTTTATTAGGGTTTTCTAGTTTTCATATGATGGATTAGGGTTTATTAGGGTTTTCTAGTTTTCATATGATGGATTAGTTTTTATTAGGGTTTTCTAGTTTTCCTATGATGGATTAGGGTTTATTAGGGTTTTCTAGTTTTCATATGATGGATTAGGGTTTATTAGGGTTTTCTAGTTTTCATATGATGGATTAGGGTTTTTAAAGGTTGCAAATGATGTTATTAGGGTTTTCTAGTTGTCATATGTTGGATTAGGGTTTATTACGGTATTCTAGTTTTCATATGATGGATTAGGTATTATTTCGGTTTTCTAGTTATCATATGATGGATTAGGGTTTATTAAGGTTTTCAAGTTTTCATATGATGGATTAGGGTTTATTAGGGTTTTCTAGTTTTTTTTTTTTTGGTAACTGAGGACCCCACCCGACCCATCCTTTGGATGACCCTGATGAAGCAATCTCGGGGCCCACGCACACCTGGCAGCAGGGTGGTCCGGGTCAATCACCTACGGGGGTAGAGAGGTGGCCAGTGGCCATCCCTTGATTGAAACCTAACACTCCCTATGGAGAAAGGGAGGGAGTGGGATTAGAACTTGGAACCTCTTTATGAGGGAAGAGAAAGAGTCCTAAGCCTTATCCACTAGGCCATCAGGGTGATGGTTGGGTTTTCTAGTTTTCATATGATGGATTAGGGTTTATTAGGGTTTTCTAGTTTTCATATGATGGGTTAGGGTTTATTAGGGTTTTCTAGTTTTCATATGATGGATTAGGGTTTATTAGGGTTTTCTAGCTTTCATATGATGGATTAGGGTTTATTAGGGTTTTCTAGTTTTCATATGATGGATTAGGGTTTATTAGGGTTTTCTAGCTTTCATATGATGGATTAAGGTTTATTAGGGTTTTCTAGTTTTCATATGATGGATTAGGGTTTATTAGGGTTTTCTAGTTTTCCTATGATGGATTAGGGTTTTTGAATGTTGCAAATGATGTTATTAGGGTTTTCTAGTTTTCATATGATGGATTAGGGTTTATTAGGGTTTTCTAGTTTTTATATGATGGATTAGGGTTTATTAGGGGTTTCTAGCTTTCATATGATGGATTAGGGTTTATTAGGGTTTTCAAGTTTTCATATGATGGATTAGGGTTTATTAGGGTTTTCTAGTTTTCCTATGATGGATTAGGGTTTATTAGGGTTTTCTAGTTTTCATATGATGGATTAGGGTTTATTAGGGTTTTATACTTTTCATATGATGGATTAGGGTTTATTAGGGTTTTTTAGCTTTCATATGATGGATTAGGATTTATTAGGGTTTTCTAGCTTTCATATGATGGATTAGGGTTTATTAAGGTTTTCTAGCTTTCATATGATGGATTAGAGTTTTTAAATGTTGCAAATGATGTTATTAGGGTTTTCTAGTTTTCATATGATGGATTAGGGTTTATTTGGGTTTTCTAGTTTTCATATGATGGATTAGGGTTTATTAGGATTTTCTAGCTTTCATATGATGGATTAAGGTTTATTAGGGTTTTCTTGTTTTCATATGATGGATTAGGGTTTATTAGGGTTTTCTAGTTTTCATATGATGGATTAGGGTTTATTAAGGTTTTCTAGCTTTCATATGATGGATTAGAGTTTTTAAATGTTGCAAATGATGTTATTAGGGTTTTCTAGTTTTCATATGATGGATTAGGGTTTATTTGGGTTTTCTAGTTTTCATATGATGGATTAGGGTTTATTAGGATTTTCTAGCTTTCATATGATGGATTAAGGTTTATTAGGGTTTTCTTGTTTTCATATGATGGATTAGGGTTTATTAGGGTTTTCTAGTTTTCCTATGATGGATTAGGGTTTTTGAATGTTGCAAATGATGTTATTAGGGTTTTCTAGTTTTCATATGATGGATTAGGGTTTATTAGGGTTTTCTAGTTTTTATATGATGGATTAGGGTTTATTAGGGGTTTCTAGCTTTCATATGATGGATTAGGGTTTATTAGGGTTTTCTAGTTTTCATATGATGGATTAGGGTTTGTTAGGGTTTTCTAGTTTTCCCATGATAGATTAGGGTTTATTAGGGTTTTCTAGTTTTCATATGATGGATTAGGGTTTATTAGGGTTTTATAGTTTTCATATTATGGATTAGGGTTTATTAGGGTTTTCTAGCTTTCATATGATGGATTAGGGTTTATTAGGGTTTTCTAGTTTTCATATGATGGATTAGGGTTTATTAGGGTTTTATAGCTTTCATATGATGGATTAGGGTTTATTAGGGTTTTCTAGCTTTCATATGATGGATTAGGGTTTATTAGGGTTTTCTAGTTTTCCTATGATGGATTAGGGTTTATTAGGGTTTTCTAGTTTTCATATGATGGATTAGGGTTTATTAGGGTTTTCTAGTTTTCATATGTTGGATTAGGGTTTATTAGGGTTTTCTAGCTTTCATATGATGGATTAGGATTTATTAGGGTTTTCTAGTTTTCATATGATGGATTAGTTTTTATTAGGGTTTTCTAGTTTTCCTATGATGGATTAGGGTTTATTAGGGTTTTCTAGTTTTCATATGATGGATTAGGGTTTATTAGGGTTTTCTAGTTTTCATATGATGGATTAGGGTTTTTAAAGGTTGCAAATGATGTTATTAGGGTTTTCTAGTTGTCATATGTTGGATTAGGGTTTATTACGGTATTCTAGTTTTCATATGATGGATTAGGTATTATTTCGGTTTTCTAGTTATCATATGATGGATTAGGGTTTATTAAGGTTTTCAAGTTTTCATATGATGGATTAGGGTTTATTAGGGTTTTCTAGTTTTTTTTTTTTTTGGTAACTGAGGACCCCACCCGACCCATCCTTTGGATGACCCTGATGAAGCAATCTCGGGGCCCACGCACACCTGGCAGCAGGGTGGTCCGGGTCAATCACCTACGGGGGTAGAGAGGTGGCCAGTGGCCTTCCCTTGATTGAAACCTAACACTCCCTATGGAGAAAGGGAGGGAGTGGGATTAGAACTTGGAACCTCTTTATGGGGGAAGAGAAAGAGTCCTAAGCCTTATCCACTAGGCCATCAGGGTGATGGTTGGGTTTTCTAGTTTTCATATGATGGATTAGGGTTTATTAGGGTTTTCTAGTTTTCATATGATGGATTAGGGTTTATTAGGGTTTTCTAGTTTTCATATGATGGATTAGGGTTTATTAGGGTTTTCTAGCTTTCATATGATGGATTAGGGTTTATTAGGGTTTTCTAGCTTTCATATGATGGATTAGGGTTTATTAGGGTTTTGTAGATTTCCTATGATGGATTAGGGTTTATTAGGATTTTCTAGTTTTCATATGATGGATTAGGGTTTATTAGGGTTTTCTAGTTTTCATATGATGGATTAGGGTTTATTAAGGTTTTCTAGCTTTCATATGAAGGATTAGGGTTTTTAAATGTTGCAAATGATGTTATTAAAGTTTTCTAGTTTTCATATGATGGATTAGGGTTTATTACGGTTTTCTAGCTTTCATATGATAGATTAGGGTTTATTAGGGTTTTCTAGATTTCCTATGATGGATTAGGGTTTTCGAGTTTTCATATGATGGATTAGGGTTTTTTAGGGTTTTCTAGCTTTCATATGATGGATTAGGGTTTATCAGGGTTTTCTAGTTTTCATATGATGGATTAGGGTTTATTAGGGTTTTCTAGTTTTCCTATGATGGATTAGGGTTTTTGAATGTTGCAAATGATGTTATTAGGGTTTTTTAGTTTTCATATGATGGATTAGGGTTTATTAGGGTTTTCTAGCTTTCATATGATGGATTAGGGTTTATTAGGGTTTTCTAGTTTTCATATGATGGATTAGGGTTTATTAGGGTTTTCTAGTTTTCCTATGATGGATTAGGGTTTATTAGGGTTTTCTAGTTTTCATATGACGGATTAGGGTTTATTAGGGTTTTCTAGTTTTCATATGATGGATTAGGGTTTATTAGGGTTTTCTAGCTTTCATATGATGGATTAGGGTTTTCTAGTTTTCATATGATAGATTAGGGTTTATTAGGGTTTTCTAGATTTCCTATGATGGATTAGGGTTTATTAGGGTTTTCTAGTTTTCATATGATGGATTAGGGTTTATTAGGGTTTTCTAGTTTTCCTATGATGGATTAGGGTTTATTAGGGTTTTCTAGTTTTCATATGATGGATTAGGGTTTATTAGGGTTTTCTAGTTTTCATATGTTGGATTAAGGTTTATTAGGGTTTTCTAGCTTTCATATGATGGATTAGGGTTTATTAGGGTTTTCTAGTTTTCATATGATGGATTAGTTTTTATTAGGGTTTTCTAGTTTTCCTAGGATGGATTAGGGTTTATTAGGGTTTTCTAGTTTTCATATGATGGATTAGGGTTTATTAGGGTTTTCTAGTTTTCATATGATGGATTAGGGTTTTTGAAGGTCGCAAATGATGTTATTAGGGTTTTCTAGTTGTCGTATGTTGGATTAGGGTTTATTACGGTATTCTAGTTTTCATATGATGGATTAGGGTTTATTACGGTTTTCTAGTTTTCATATGATGGATTAGGGTTTATTAAGGTTTTCAAGTTTTCATATGATGGATTAGGGTTTATTAGGGTTTTCTAGTTTTTTTTTTTTTTTTTGGTAACCGAGGACCCCACCCGACCCATCCTTTGGATGACCTTGATGAAGCAATCTCGGGGCCCACGCACACCTGCCAGCAGGGTGGTCCGGGTCAATCATCTACGGGGGTAGAGAGGTGGCCAGTGGCCCACCCCTGATTGAAACCTAACACTCCCTATGGAGAAAGGGAGGGAGTGGGATTAGAACTTGGAACCTCTTTATGGGGGAAGAGAAAGAGTCCTAAGCCTTATCCACTAGGCCATCAGGGTGATGGTTGGGTTTTCTAGTTTTCATATGATGGATTAGGATTTATTAGGGTTTTCTAGTTTTCATATGATGGATTAGGGTTTATTAGGGTTTTCTAGCTTTCATATGATGGATTAGGGTTCATTAGGGTTTTCTAGCTTTCATATGATGGATTAGGGTTCATTAGGGTTTTCTAGATTTCCTATGATGGATTAGGGTTTATTAGGGTTTTCTAGTTTTCATATGATGGATTAGGGTTTATTAGGGTTTTCTAGTTTTCATATGATGGATTAGGGTTTATTAAGGTTTTCTAGCTTTCATATGACGGATTAGGGTTTTTAAATATTGCAAATGATGTTATTAGGGTTTTCTAGTTTTCATATGATGGATTAGGGTTTATTAGGGTTTTCTAGTTTTCCTATGATGGATTAGGGTTTATTAGGGTTTTCTAGTTTTCATATGATGGATTAGGTTTTATTAGGGTTTTCTAATTTTCATATGATGGATTAGGGTTTATTAGGGTTTTCTAGCTTTCATATGATGGATTAGGGTTTATTAGGGTTTTTTAGCTTTCATATGATAGATTAGGGTTTATTAGGGTTTTCTAGATTTCCTATGATGGATTAGGGTTTTCGAGTTTTCATATGATGGATTAGGGTTTTTTAGGGTTTTCTAGCTTTCATATGATGGATTAGGCTTTATCAGGGTTTTCTAGTTTTCATATGATGGATTAGGGTTTATTAGGGTTTTCTAGTTTTCCTATGATGGATTAGGGTTTTTGAATGTTGCAAATGATGTTATTAGGGGTTTCTAGTTTTCATATGATGGATTAGGGTTTATTAGGGTTTTCTAGCTTTCATATGATGGATTAGGGTTTATTAGGGTTTTCTAGTTTTCATATGATGGATTAGAGTTTATTAGGGTTTTCTAGTTTTCCTATGATGGATTAGGGTTTATTAGGGTTTTCTAGTTTTCATATGATGGATTAGGGTTTATTAGGCTTTTCTAGTTTTCATATGATGGATTAGGGTTTATTAGGCTTTTCTAGTTTTCATATGATGGATTAGGGTTTATTAGGGTTTTCTAGCTTTCATATGATGGATTAGGGTTTTCTAGCTTTCATATGGTAGATTAGGGTTTATTAGGGTTTTCTAGATTTCCTATGATGGATTAGGGTTTATTAGGGTTTTCTAGTTTTCATATGATGGATTAGGGTTTATTAGGGTTTTCTAGTTTTCCTATGATGGAATAGGGTTTATTAGGGTTTTCTAGTTTTCATATGATGGATTAGCGTTTATTAGGGTTTTCTAGTTTTCATATGTTGGATTAGGGTTTATTAGGGTTTTCTAGCTTTCATATGATGGATTAGGGTTTATTAGGGTTTTCTAGTTTTCATATGATGGATTAGTTTTTATTAGGGTTTTCTAGTTTTCCTATGATGGATTAGGGTTTATTAGGGTTTTCTAGTTTTCATATGATGGATTAGGGTTTATTAGGGTTTTCTAGTTTTCATATGATGGATTAGGGTTTTTGAAGGTTGCAAATGATGTTATTAGGGTTTTCTAGTTGTCATATGTTGGATTAGAGTTTATTACGGTATTCTAGTTTTCATATGATGGATTAGGGTTTATTACGGTTTTTTAGTTTTCATATGATAGATTAGGGTTTATTAAGGTTTTCAAGTTTTCATATGATGGATTAGGGTTTATTAGGGTTTTCTAGTTTTCATATGATGGATTAGGGTTTATTAGGGTTTTCTAGTTTTCATATGATGGATTAGGGTTTATTAGGGTTTTCTAGTTTTCATATGATGGATTAGGGTTTATTAGGGTTTTCTAGCTTTCATATGATGGATTAGGGTTTATTAGGGTTTTCTAGCTTTCATATGATGGATTAGGGTTTATCAGGGTTTTCTAGTTTTCATATGATGGATTAGGGTTTATTAGGGTTTTCTAGTTTTCCTATGATGGATTAGGGTTTTCGAGTTTTCATATGATGGATTAGGGTTTTTTAGGGTTTTCTAGCTTTTTTTTTTTTTTTTTTTGGTAACCGAGGACTGCACCCGACCCATCCTTTGGATGACCCTGATGAAGCAACCTCGAGGCCCACGCACACCTGGCAGCAGGGTGGTCCGGGTCAATCACCTACGGGGGTAGAGAGGTGGCCAGTGGCCATCCCCTAATTGAAACCTAACACTCCCTATGGGGAAAGGGAGGGAGTGGGATTAGAACTTGGAACCTCTTTATGGGGGAAGAGAAAGAGTCCTAAGCCTTATCTACTAGGCCATCAGGGTGATGGTTGGGTTTTCTAGCTTTCATATGATGGATTAGGGTTTATCAGGGTTTTCTAGTTTTCATATGATGGATTAGGGTTTATTAGGGTTTTCTAGTTTTCCTATGATGGATTACGGTTTTTGAATGTTGCAAATGATGTTATTAGGGTTTTCTAGTTTTCATATGATGGATTAGGGTTTATTAGGGTTTTCTAGCTTTCATATGATGGATTAGGGTTTATTAGGGTTTTCTAGTTTTCATATGATGGATTAGGGTTTATTAGGGTTTCTAGTTTTCCTATGATGGATTAGGGTTTATTAGGGTTTTCTAATTTTCATATGATGGATTAGGGTTTATTAGGGTTTTCTACTTTTTTTTTTTGGTAACCGAGGACCCCACCCGACCCATCCTTTGGATGACCCTGATGAAGCAACCTTGGGGCCCATGCACACCTGGCAGCAGGGTGGTCCGGGTCAATCACCTACGGGGGTAGAGAGGTGGCCAGTGGCCATCCCCTGATTGAAACCTAACACTCCCTATGGGGAAAGGGAGGGAGTGGGATTAGAACTTGGAACCTCTTTATGGGGGAAGAGAAAGAGTCCTAAGCCTTATCCACTAGGCCATCAGGGTGATGGTTGGTTTTCTACTTTTCATATGATGGATTAGGGTTTATTAGGGTTTTCTAGCTTTCATATGATGGATTAGGGTTTTCTAGCTTTCATATGATAGATTAGGGTTTATTAGGGTTTTCTAGATTTCCTATGATGGATTAGGGTTTATTAGGGTTTTCTAGTTTTCATATGATGGATTAGGGTTTATTAGAGTTTTCTAGTTTTCCTATGATGGATTAGGGTTTATTAGGGTTTTCTAGTTTTCATATGATGGATTAGGGTTTATTAGGGTTTTCTAGTTTTCATATGTTGGATTAGGGTTTATTAGAGTTTTCTAGCTTTCATATGATGGATTAGGGTTTATTAGGGTTTTCTAGTTTTCATATGATGGATTAGTTTTTATTAGGGTTTTCTAGTTTTCCTATGATGGATTAGGGTTTATTAGGGTTTTCTAGTTTTCATATGATGGATTAGGGTTTATTAGGGTTTTCTAGTTTTCATATGATGGATTAGGGTTTTTGAAGGTTGCAAATGATGTTATTAGGGTTTTCTAGTTGTCATATGTTGGATTAGGGTTTATTACGGTATTCTAGTTTTCATATGATGGATTAGGGTTTATTACGGTTTTCTAGTTTTCATATGATGGATTAGGGTTTATTAAGGTTTTCAAGTTTTCATATGATGGATTAGGGTTTATTAGGGTTTTCTAGTTTTCATATGATGGATTAGGGTTTATTAGGGTTTTCTAGTTTTCATATGATGGATTAGGGTTTATTAGGGTTTTCTAGCTTTCATATGATGGATTAGGGTTTTCTAGCTTTCATATGATGGATTAGGGTTTATTAGGGTTTTCTAGATTTCCTATGATGGATTAGGGTTTATTAGGGTGTTCTAGTTTTCATATGATGGATTAGGGTTTATTAGGGTTTTCTAGTTTTCATATGATGGATTAGGGTTTATTAAGGTTTTCTAGCTTTCATATGACGGATTAGGGTTTTTAAATGTTGCAAATGATGTTATTAGGGTTTTCTAGTTTTCATATGATGGATTAGGGTTTATTAGGGTTTTCTAGTTTTCCTATGATGGATTAGGGTTTATTAGGGTTTTCTAGTTTTCATATGATGGATTAGGGTTTATTAGGGTTTTCTAGTTTTAATATGATGGATTAGGGTTTATTAGGGTTTTCTAGCTTTCATATGATGGATTAGGGTTTATTAGGGTTTTCTAGCTTTCATATGATAGATTAGGGTTTATTAGGGTTTTCTAGATTTCCTATGATGGATTAGGGTTTTCGAGTTTTCATATGATGGATTAGGGTTTTTTAGGGTTTTCTAGCTTTCATATGATGGATTAGGGTTTATCAAGGTTTTCTAGTTTTCATATGATGGATTAGGGTTTATTAGGGTTTTCTAGTTCTCCTATGATGGATTAGGGTTTTTGAATGTTGCAAATGATGTTATTAGGGTTTTCTAGTTTTCATATGATGGATTAGGGTTTATTAGGGTTTTCTAGCTTTCATATGATGGATTAGGGTTTATTAGGGTTTTCTAGTTTTCATTTGATGGATTAGGGTTTATTAGGGTTTTCTAGTTTTCCTATGATGGATTAGGGTTTATTAGGGTTTTCTAGTTTTCATATGATGGATTAGGGTTTATTAGGCTTTTCTAGCTTTCATATGATGGATTAGGGTTTTCTAGCTTTCATATGATAGATTAGGGTTTATTAGGGTTTTCTAGATTTCCAATGATGGATTAGGGTTTATTAGGGTTTTCTAGTTTTCATATGATGGATTAGGGTTTATTAGGGTTTTCTAGTTTTCCTATGATGGATTAGGGTTTATTAGGGTTTTCTAGTTTTCATATGATGGATTAGGGTTTATTATGGTTTTCTAGTTTTCATATGTTGGATTAGGGTTTATTAGGGTTTTCTAGCTTTCATATGATGGATTAGGGTTTATTAGGGTTTTCTAGTTTTCATATGATGGATTAGTTTTTATTAGGGTTTTCTAGTTTTCCTATGATGGATTAGGGTTTATTAGGGTTTTCTAGTTTTCATATGATGGATTAGGGTTTATTAGGGTTTTCTAGTTTTCATATGATGGATTAGGGTTTTTGAAGGTTGCAAATGATGTTATTAGGGTTTTCTAGTTGTCATATGTTGGATTAGGGTTTATTACGGTATTCTAGTTTTCATATGATGGATTAGGGTTTATTACGGTTTTCTAGTTTTCATATGATGGATTAGGGTTTATTAAGGTTTTCAAGTTTTCATATGATGGATTAGGGTTTATTAGGGTTTTCTAGTTTTCATATGATGGATTAGGGTTTATTAGGGTTTTCTAGTTTTCATATGATGGATTAGGGTTTATTAGGGTTTTCTAGTTTTCATATGATGGATTAGGGTTTATTAGGGTTTTCTAGCTTTCATATGATGGATTAGGGTTTATTAGGGTTTTCTAGCTTTCATATGATGGATTAGGGTTTATTAGGGTTTTCTAGATTTCCTATGATGGATTAGGGTTTATTAGGATTTTTTAGTTTTCATATGATGGATTAGGGTTTATTAGGGTTTTCTAGATTTCATATGATGGATTAGGGTTTATTAAGGTTTTCTAGCTTTCATATGACGGATTAGGGTTTTTAAATGTTGCAAATGATGTTATTAGGGTTTTCTAGTTTTCATATGATGGATTAGGGTTTATTTGGGTTTTCTAGTTTTCCTATGATGGATTAGGGTTTATTAGGGTTTTCTAGTTTTCATATGATGGATTAGGGTTTATTAAGGTTTTCTAGTTTTCATATGATGGATTAGGGTTTATTAGGGTTTTCTAGCTTTCATATGATGGATTAGGGTTTATTAGGGTTTTCTAGCTTTCATATGATAGATTAGGGTTTATTAGGGTTTTCTAGATTTCCTATGATGGATTAGGGTTTATTAGGGTTTCCGAGTTTTCATATGATGGATTAGGGTTTTTTAGGGTTTTCTAGCTTTCATATGATGGATTAGGGTTTATCAGGGTTTTCTAGTTTTCATATGATGGATTAGGGTTTATTAGGGTTTTCTAGTTTTCATATGATGGATTAGGGTTTTTGAAGGTTGTAAATGATGTTATTAGGGTTTTCTAGTTGTCATATGTTGGATTAGGGTTTATTAGGGTATTCTAGTTTTCATATGATGGATTAGGGTTTATTACGGTTTTCTAGTTTTCATATGATGGATTAGGGTTTATTAAGGTTTTCAAGTTTTCATATGATGGATTAGGGTTTATTAGGGTTTTCTAGTTTTCATATGATGGATTAGGGTTTATTAGGGTTTTCTAGTTTTTTTTTTTGGGTAAAGAGGGCGGCACCTATGGCAAATTTTATTAATAAAAAGAATAAATACAATATAAGGTTGGGGACTCCCCACCAAAAAACAGAAAATCCATCGGGACAGGCCCCAACGGACAACAAGCTAAACTAGGAACCAAAACAAGAGAAGGAACCATAAGCAAACAAGAACATAAAGGAGAGCAACCTGCAAAACAAACAAACCATACAAGCCAAAACAAGCATAGAAAAAAGAAAGCGCAAAGGAAGAAAATTAAGGGAGGGTCCAAATAGTTTTAGCCAAATCAACATTAGTGCAAGTTTTCAAAGAAAGACTCAGCAGTCTACAGCGGATATCATCCTTAACAATATTCACGACAGCATGATGAGATCTTTTTATTTTTGTAAAAATGCGTAAATTTCTTTCCCGCCAGATGTGGTAGACCGCTCCAGCAAAAACAAGTCTTCTAATGATGGACCAAATGGTCTTGTTCTTATTAATGGGGTTGAGTTGATTAATGATATCAGACCAGCTATCAGCGGAGAAGGAGAGATTCATGACATGATGGAGGTCATGCCAAACCAAAGAAGTGAAAGAGCATTCAAAGAAGAGATGAGAAAGGGAATCCGGACAGTCCCCGCAGAACGCACATATGAGATTGGAATTAGTGTCCCAAATTTTGATTTTATCATGAGTCTTAAGGCGATTTTTAAGAGCTACCCAAAGAATGAAAGCATGTCTGGGGATGTTCTGGGAGAACCAAACAAGATGAAACCAAAAGACCGGTTGCTGATAGGGGCGAATAGTCTTCCAAACAGAACGAACAGAGAAAGGAGAGAGTTGAGCGTCTCTAGATCTCCAAAGGAGATTATCAGGGACGAATGTGGAAAGAGTAGGGGGTTATGAGAAAGAAGAGCAGTATGTGAATCTCTCCAACAATGAGGCCGAACCCAAGATCCGTTAAGAACCAGGTCAGCAACCTTTGTATCAGGAGTGAAACCCGCATCATGGATGTCACGGACAGACAAGAATTTAGAAAGAGGGCCCGCGGGGTGCCAGTTATCGAACCAAGCAGAAGTAGAGCATCCATCACCTATCTGGGAAACTATATACTCCCTTATCTTATCCCTCATATCCAGGATGTTACGCCAGGCAAATCCAGAACCGTATTTTTTGGGGGCATCCCAAAAGTTACGGCCACATAAACGGTAAGAGTGGATCCACTTAACCCATAGGGACTCTTTCTTTGAAAGGAGTCTCCAAACATGGGAAGCCATAAGGGCAACATTCCAGATAGCAAGGTTACGTATGCCTAGCCCACCATGTTCCTTAGGAAGGCATACAGTTTTCCAGGAGACTTTAGCTTTACCACGCTTCAACTCACCATGGCACCAGAGGAAACCTCTCATGAGCTTCTCAATATCGTTAGAGATAGATTTAGTAAGAATAAAAACAGAAGCCCAATAGATTTGAGTAGAAGAAAGGACAGAGAGGATCAGCTGGAGACGACCAGCAAAGGAAAGAGACTTGTTTTTCCAGTCATTAAGCCTGCATTTGACTTTATCAACAAGTCCTTTACAGTCTTTGTGGGCAAGACGCGTGGTGATGAGAGGAACGCCAAGGTATCGAACAGGAAAAGATCCCTCCGGAAACTTAACAATAAGATCAATGGCAGCCCTGGTCCTCTCACCAACATTACAATAGAAAGCTTCACTCTTCGCAATGTTGGGATGGAGGCCAGAAACCCCAGAGAATTCCTCAAGAGAGTCACATATTAGTTTAACCGAAGAGCTATCACCATGGCAGAAGAGAAGGAGATCGTCGGCAAAGCAGAGATGGGTGATATTTTGATCGTCACATTGTCTGTGGAATTTAAAAGAATCAGAATCATGGATGTTTCTCTTGATCATAAGGTTAAGCACTTCCATGACCAGAGTGAAGAGATAAGGAGAGAGGGGGTCACCCTGCCGAAGGCCCCTTTTACCGTCGAAATAACCATGAGTATTCCCATTGATACTGACAGAGTAAGCAACCGTGGAAACACATGTCATGATCCAGTCAATCATACGATCAGGGAAACCAAACCCAAACAAGATGGTTCGCAGAAAAGTCCAGTCAACCGTGTCGTAGGCTTTTTGAATATCAACCTTAAAAGCACACCTAGGAGGACCACGATGACGATGATAATCACGCATGAGCCCGTGAACAAGAAGGACGTTGTCGGTGATCAAACGACCAGGGATGAAAGCAGACTGATTTTCATCAACCAGAGAAGAAAGATGGTTTTTGATACGATCCGCAATAAGCTTGCTGATACATTTGTAAACAACGTTACAACAAGCTATAGGGCGGAAATCAGTGACTTTGGAAGGGGAATCAACTTTAGGAATGAGCGCAAGGATGGTTCTGTTGAAGGACTTAAGAAGTTTGCCAGAATAGAAGAATTCCTTAACAGCCAGACAGAAATCAGGACCCACAATATCCCAAGCAGACTTGAAGAACTTAGCAGAGAAACCATCAGATCCAGGAGCTTTATCATCACCCATCTGGAACAGAACACACTTAACCTCCGCGTCAGTAACAGGAGTAAGCATGGCGGCAGACTGGAGGAGGGAAACCTTAGAAAAGAGGTTTCCCTGGTTGCGAAGCATCTTACGTATAGGCACTTTCAGATTTTTAAGGTTTTTGAAAACCTTATACATCCGATATCCAGTGATGTTAGGGTTCCAAGAAGAGGCAACAATCTGTTTGAAATGTTCCTTATAAGTCAGGAAATTAGGGAACTTGAAAGGCTTAGGTTGGAAAGGGGCACGTTGGGGGAGAGAAAGCACAGCAGGAGTATGATCGGACGAACGGTAAGGGAGAAAATTGACAGTAGAGGAGGGGAAAGAAGCAACAAAGTGAGTATTTCCCATGACACGATCGATCTTCTTGAGGATGCCACCCGAACCATTAGGAGACTTGGTCCATGTGTAGAAGAGACCTTTATAATTAAGATCCTCCATTTCCATCAGATTGACACAGTCCCTAAAGTCCTCCATTGCACGAGAAATCCCAGACGACCCTGAGGTGGTATCTTTGATATCAAGAGCAACATTGAAATCACCCAAAAGAATCCAAGGGGCATCTCTAACCACATTCTTATGGACCACAAGAGAATGCCAGAGAGATCGACGCATCATGTGATCATTATGAGCATAGACGAAGGAGCAGAAAAAGGATTTATTAGAATCACGAATATTAACTTTGAAATGCATAACCTGATCATTTAAGTCGATAAGCATCATATCAGTGGCAATCGGATCCCAGGCAACCACAATTCTAGTCCCTCTAGGGGAGAAGAGACCGTTGGACGACCACGACCAAGAGCCAAAAGTACGACTACAAATAAGAGGAAGGTTATGGAAGGAAGCACGAGTCTCAAGAGAAGCACAAATATGAAGATTTTGATCACGGATAAGATCTCTCAAGGCTTTCTGATGAGAAGGCTTACAGAGACCGCGAGTATTCCATGCAGCGATGTGCGTCATATGGAAACTTTGAGGGGGGTGGAGTCCATCTGCTCGGACACCAGAGCTATCATAGGGTGATCATTATAGGATCCAGACTCATTAACAATGAACTGGGCAGTGTCACCATCATCAGAATCAACCTCAATACTAATATCCTCAACGATTAGGTCATCAGAATCAGGATCAAAATCATCAGGACTAGAATGGGAAGGAGCACCAGAATGGGGTAGGGGGATAGAAGAAGAAGGAATATCTGTTACGTCAGAGGAACAAGCCTCTAGAATGGAGAAGGCGTTGAATAAAGGGGTGGAGGATGCAGACTGATTTATGGGCTGGGAGGAAGAAAGGCGAATGATAGGGCTAGGGAAACCTACTACACCTATAGAGTCCTTCTGAGAGGGAATAGTAGAATGAGGTAAAATGGAGGGGCGGTTCTTTAAAGGGGCAGGGCGATACTGGGATCGAGACTTATTATTATTTTTATAATTTTTATTATAAACTTTGTTTTTTTGAAGATTCTTTAGCCATCCTAACCCTTTGGTTATTAATCTTAGAATTACTTTGTGGAATATCATTAGAGGTATTTTCATTATTTTTGTCTTTTTTCGATATATTTCTCTTTTTAGTAACCGTCGTAAAACCATCATCAAGATGTATAGGAGAATCTACTATAACATGATTAATAGGTATTTTATCTTTGGTCTTAGCTTCATTAATCTTAGAGATGACATGCATACAGTTGTTCGTTTCATGACCATAAACCATGCAATGAGAGCATATAGGCGGTTTCCATTCATACTCAATACGAAGAGTATGGGTGGAAAATTCTAGAGTATCCGGATCAGGAATTCGGATAATCACTTTATCCACCCAAGAGGATTTTGTGGGGATCTCAAGAAGGATACGTGCATAAACAGACTTTCCAGCCGCATACTTGCACATATTAGCTGTATAGGAGTCCATAGCAAGAGGCTTACCGATTTTTGAGGCAATATGGCTAAGACCATCATCACTCCAAGCCTCATAGGGAATATCATGTATTTTAATCCAGAGAGGAAGCTTGTCGTGGTTGTTCTTATGAATACCTAGTCCGGGACGCCATTTTTGGATGACAATCGGGACACCCTTAAATGTCCAAGGTCCATGAGTGATAATATGATGAAGACCATTATCATCACTAAATTTAAAAAGATAGACACCTTTTCCATTAAGGAGTACATCTTGAAGACCATGGATAGACCACATTTTAGAAGCTAGGTAACGAACATCAGTGTAATTCATTTTTTTCCCAACAAAGTATCCACAGATAGTACGAGCAAAATTTTCACAAACTTTAGTAACTGCTTTTAAAGGAATATCAACTGGCACATTAATATCATTACATAAATTAGGAATAAAGCAAAAATTATCATTAGAGTGTTTTTGGGGACCAGTAATGATATTAGCATGCGAGTTATTAAGAAAAGGAACCTTGCGATCCCAAGCATTATTTATTTTATTATTATCATGATTTAGGTTACCATTTTTGACAAATGGATTAGAATCAAAGGTTTGAGAAATTTTATCATTAGTGACAAGAGGATTCATATTGTTTAAAATGTTTGCACTTTGGCCTATTAAAGACCCTTGGGCTTGTACACTAAATTCGTTGGGCTGAAACTTAGTTTTATGGGCTAATTCTTTTGTGGGTGGTCCAAGACTTGAAGTAATATGCTTTGGTTTTATATGGGCTAAGTCATTTGGTTTCATATGGGTTAAGTTCTTTGTATAAGGTCCAAGAAGAGAGCATGCATGCAACGGTTTACTAACTTCATCCGTAGAAGTAGAAAGGTTAGAAGTAAGGTCAACAAGTCTAGGGGGACAACGCTTATTGCTAACATAGGATCCTCCTACTTTAATGCCATTATGGGAACACTTATCATTACCTAGAGTATGAGTGATATGAGTAAAGTTCTTACCCCCTTTTGCATTGAAGAGATGGTTACTTTGAGGAGACAAACCCGTTTGTGCTCCACTTGAAGAAAAGAGATCATCGGAATTTTTTCTAGGGCTGTCACCGGGAAGTTTTCTTGGGCTGTCACCGGGATTTGTAGTTCCATTTCCTTGTTGGATAGGAGAAGTAATGGTGATCATCGGTGCATCTTCGCCCTCATAATGTCCTGATCGAGCCAGGCGAGTTTTATAGCTGATCGAAGTGTCCTTTTTGCCTTGAATAGCCGTTGGAGCATGGAGCGTGTTCTTTGGAGCGTGGTCTTCACTTTCAGCATGGATATGATAGTCTTCTCCTTGTCCGCTTTGTTTCCTCCTGTTTTTTGCGTGATGATCAACATGCATAACAGAATCAAAGGGATAGCTTCCGTGAACCAATCTAGGAGGATCTTCCTCATCATTCCCGATCAAGAGCTTGTTGTTTTCTTCCCCAGAAAAGATATTTAACGTTGCCTTAGTATCTTTATCTCATAAAAATAGTTTGTTTACCATGCATTCATCGGACATAATATTTTGATTCTCTTTCCCAAGTGTCGATGTTATGGGAGCAATATGAGAAATCATGCATTCATCATTCTTGGAAGACTGTTGAACCATTGAATTATCAAGATCGTCAGTATTGTTTTCTTCAGAGGATGAGTAATCAGTGATCATTCCTTCGTTCAACTCAAGACCATCATCTTCACCTTCGTGTTCTTCAGAAACTTCTTTAGCCAAAGTGAACATATATTTCTTTACATCAGAACCTTCAGTCGTTTCTTCATCATTAACTCCATATTGCTTATCTTTGTTGAGATCATTTTGAGAATGTTTTTGTATTTTACTTCCAATTGTAAATTCTGAAATATGTTTATGATTGAAAATAGATTTCTTTTTTTGTATTCCTTTATCTAGTTGTTTAAAGAAAGAAGTGTGTTTTGTTTTCAAGTTTTTTAATCTATTTTCTACCAGATTTAACGTAATTTCATGATATTTCAAACCATGTGGAGAAAACATATGATTTTGATTTTCTAAATTCTTTTCATTTTCCAAACTTTGATCTGAACCAGGAATTATGCCTGGTGATACACCAGCCATAATTAAAATAAAATACAAGAATTTAAAGAAATATTAAAAACTTAAAGATTGCTAAAAGAGAGAGTTTTTCTTGAGAGAATTTTCTAGTTATGGTTTTCTAGTTTTCATATGATGGATTAGGGTTTATTAGGGTTTTCTAGTTTTCATATGATGGATTAGGGTTTATTAGCGTTTTCTAGTTTTCATATGATGGATTAGGGTTTATTAGGGTTTTCTAGCTTTCATATGATGGATTAGGGTTTATTAGGGTTTTCTAGCTTTCATATGATGGATTAGGGTTTATTAGGGTTTTCTAGATTTCCTATGATGGATAATGGTTTATTAGGGTTTTCTAGTCTTCATATGATGGATTAGGGTTTATTAGGGTTTTCTAGTTTTCATATGATGGATTAGGGTTTATTAAGGTTTTCTAGCTTTCATATGATGGATTAGGGTTTTTAAATGTTGCAAATGATGTTATTAGGGTTTTCTAGTTTTCATATGATGGATTAGGGTTTGTTAGGGTTTTCTAGTTTTCCTATGATGGATTAGGGTTTATTAGGGTTTTCAAGTTTTCATATGATGGATTAGGGTTTATTAGGGTTTTCTAGTTTTCATATGATGGATTAGGGTTTATTAGGGTATTCTAGTTTTCATAAGATGGATTAGGGTTTTTGAATGTTGCAAATGATGTTATTAACGTTTTCTAGTTTTCATATGATGGATTAGGGTTTATTAGGGTTTTCTAGTTTTCATATGATGGATTAGGGTTTATTAGGGTTTTCTAGTTTTCATATGATGGATTAGGGTTTATTAGGGTTTTCTATCTTTCATGTGATGGATTAGGGTTTATTAGGGTTTTCTAGTTTTTATATGATGGATTAGGGTTTATTAGGGTTTTCTAGTTTTCATGTGATGGATTAGGGTTTATTAGGGTTTTCTAGTTTTCCTATGATGGATTAGGGTTTATTAGGGTTTTCTAGTTTTCCTATGATGGATTAGGGTTTATTAGGGTTTTCTAGTTTTCATATGATGGATTAGGGTTTATTAGGGTTTTCTAGCTTTCATATGATGGATTAGGGTTTATTAGGGTTTTCTAGTTTTCATATGATGGATTAGTTTTTATTAGGGTTTTCTAGTTTTCCTATGATGGATTAGGGTTTATTAGGGTTTTCTAGTTTTCATATGATGGATTAGGGTTTATTAGGGTTTTCTAGTTTTCATATGATGGATTAGGGTTTTTGAATGTTGCAAATGATGTTATTAGGGTTTTTTAGTTGTCATATGATGGATTAGGGTTTATTAGGGTATTCTAGTTTTCATATGATGGATTAGGATTTATTACGGTTTTCTAGTTTTCATATGATGGATTAGGGTTTATTAAGGTTTTCAAGTTTTCATATGATGGATTAGGGTTTATTAGGGTTTTCTAATTTCATATGATGGATTAGGGTTTATTAGGGTTTTTTAGTTTTCATATGATGGATTAGGGTTTATTAGGGTTTTCTAGTTTTCATATAATGGATTAGGGTTTATTAGGGTTTTCAAGTTTTCATATGATGGATTAGGGTTTATTAGGGTTTTATAGTTTTCATATGATGGATTAGGGTTTATTAGGGTTTTCTAGTTTTCATATGATGGATTAAGGTTTATTAGGGTTTTCTATTTTTCATATGATGGATTAGGGTTTATTAGGGTTTTCTAGCTTTCATATGATGGATTAGGGTTTATTAGGGTTTTCTAGCTTTCATATGATGGATTAGGGTTTATTAGGGTTTTCTAGATTTCCTATGATGGATTAGGGTTTATTAGGGTTTTCTAGTTTTCATATGATGGATTAGGGTTTATTAGGGTTTTCTAGTTTTCATATGATGGATTAGGGTTTATTAAGGTTTTCTAGCTTTCATATGATGGATTATGGTTTTTAAATGTTGCAAATGATGTTGTTAGGGTTTTCTAGTTTTCATATGATGGATTAGGGTTTATTAGGGTTTTCAAGTTTTCATATGATGGATTAGGGTTTATTAGGGTTTTCTAGTTTTCATATGATGGATTAGGGTTTATTAGGGTTTTCTAGTTTTCATATGATGGATTAGGGTTTATTAGGGTTTTCTAGGTTTCATATGATGGATTAGGGTTTATTAGGGTTTTCTAGCTTTCATATGATGGATTAGGGTTTATTAGGGTTTTCTAGTTTTCATATGATGGATTAGGGTTTATTATGGTTTTCTAGCTTTCATATGATGGATTAGGGTTTTTAAATGTTGCAAATGATGTTATTAGGGTTTTCTAGTTTTCATATGATGGATTAGGGTTTATTAGGGTTTTCTAATTTTCCTATGATGGATTAGGGTTTATTAGGGTTTTCTAGTTTTCATATGATGGATTAGGGTTTATTAGGGTTTTCTAGTTTTCATATCATGGATTAGGGTTTATTCGAGTTTTCTAGCTTTCATATGATGGATTAGGGTTTATTAGGGTTTTCTAGCTTTCATATGATGGATTAGGGTTTACTAGGGTTTTCTAGATTTCCTATGATGGATTAGGGTTTATTAGGGTTTTCTAGTTTTCATATGATGGATTAGGGTTTATTAGGGTTTTCTAGTTTTCATATGATGGATTAGGGTTTATTAAGGTTTTCTAGCTTTCATACGATGGATTAGGGTTTTTAAATGTTGCAAATGATGTTATTAGGGTTTTCTAATTTTCAAATGATGGATTAGGGTTTATTAGGGTTTTCAAGTTTTCATATGATGGATTAGGGTTTATTAGGGTTTTCTAGTTTTCATATGATGGATTAGGGTTTATTAGGGTATTCTAGTTTTCATATGATGGATTAGGGTTTTTGAATGTTGCAAATGATGTTATTAAGGTTTTCTAGTTTTCATATGATGGATTAGGGTTTATTAGGGTTTTCTAGATTTCATATGATGGATTAGGGTTTATTAGGGTTTTCTAGTTTTCATATGATGGATTAGGGTTTATTAGGGTTTTCTATCTTTCATGTGATGGATTAGGGTTTATTAGGGTTTTCTAGTTTTCATATGATGGATTAGGGTTTATTAGGGTTTTCTAGTTTTCCTATGATGGATTAGGGTTTTTGAATGTTGCAAATGATGTTATTAGGGTTTTCTAGTTTTCATATGATGGATTAGGGTTTATTAAGGTTTTCTAGTTTTTATATGATGGATTAGGGTTTATTAGGGGTTTCTAGCTTTCATATGATAGATTAGGGTTTATTAGGGTTTTCTAGTTTTCATGTGATGGATTAGGGTTTATTAGGGTTTTCTAGTTTTCCTATGATAGATTAGGGTTTATTAGGGTTTTCTATATTTCCTATGATGGATTAGGGTTTATTAGGGTTTTCTAGTTTTCATATGATGGATTAGGGTTTATTAGGGTTTTCTAGTTTTCATATGATGGATTAGGGTTTATTAAGGTTTTCTAGCTTTCATATGATGGATTAGGGTTTTTAAATGTTGCAAATGATGTTATTAGGGTTTTCTAGTTTTCATATGATGGATTAGGGTTTATTAGGGTTTTCAAGTTTTCATATGATGGATTAGGGTTTATTAGGGTTTTCTAGTTTTCATATGATGGATTAGGGTTTATTAGGGTATTCTAGTTTTCGTATGATGGATTAGGGTTTTTGAATGTTGCAAATGATGTTATTAAGGTTTTCTAGTTTTCATATGATGGATTAGGGTTTATTAGGGTTTTCTAGTTTTCATATGATGGATTAGGGTTTATTAGGGTTTTCTAGTTTTCATATGATGGATTAGGGTTTATTAGGGTTTTCTATCTTTCATGTGATGGATTAGGGTTTATTAGGGTTTTCTAGTTTTCATATGATGGATTAGGGTTTATTATGGTTTTCTAGTTTTCCTATGATGGATTAGGGTTTTTGAATGTTGCAAATGATGTTATTAGGGTTTTCTAGTTTTCATATGATGGATTAGGGTTTATTAGGGTTTTCTAGTTTTTATATGATGGATTAGGGTTTATTAGGGGTTTCTAGCTTTCATATGATGGATTAAGGTTTATTAGGGTTTTCTAGTTTTCATGTGATGGATTAGGGTTTATTAGGGTTTTCTAGTTTTCCTTTGATGGATTAGGGTTTATTAGGGTTTTCTAGATTTCCTATGATGGATTAGGGTTTATTAGGGTTTTCTAGTTTTCATATGATGGATTAGGGTTTTTGAATGTTGCAAATGATGTTATTAGGGTTTTCTAGTTTTCATATGATGGATTAGGGTTTTTGAATGTTGCAAATGATGTTATTAGGGTTTTCTAGTTGTCATATGATGGATTAGGGTTTATTAGGGTATTTTAGTTTTCATATGATGGATTAGGATTTATTACGGTTTTCTAGTTTTCATATGATGGATTAGGGTTTATTAAGGTTTTCAAGTTTTCATATGATGGATTAGGGTTTATTAGGGTTTTCTAATTTCATATGATGGATTAGGGTTTATTAGGGTTTTTTAGTTTTCATATGATGGATTAGGGTTTATTAGGGTTTTCTAGTTTTCATATAATGGATTAGGGTTTATTAGGGTTTTCAAGTTTTCATATGATGGATTAGGGTTTATTAGGGTTTTCTAGTTTTCATATGATGGATTAGGGTTTATTATGGTTTTCCTCGTTTTCATATGATGGATTAAGGTTTATTAGGGTTTTCTAGTTTTCATATGATGGATTAGGGTTTATTAGGGTTTTCTAGCTTTCATATGATGGATTAGGGTTTATTAGGGTTTTCTAGCTTTCATATGATGGATTAGGGTTTATTAGGGTTTTCTAGATTTCCTATGATGGATTAGGGTTTATTAGGGTTTTCTAGTTTTCATATGATGGATTAGGGTTTATTAGGGTTTTCTAGTTTTCATATGATGGATTAGGGTTTATTAAGGTTTTCTAGCTTTCATATGATGGATTATGGTTTTTAAATGTTGCAAATGATGTTATTAGGGTTTTCTAGTTTTCATATGATGGATTAGGGTTTATTAGGGTTTTCAAGTTTTTTTTTTTTTTTTTTTTTTTTTTTTTTTTTTTGATAACCGAGGACCCCACCCGACCCATCCTTTGGATGACCCTGATGAAGCAACCTCGGGGCCCATGCACACCTGGCAGCAGGGTGGACCGGGTCAATCACCTACGGGGGTAGAGAGGTGGCCAGTGGCCATCTCCTGATTGAAACCTAACACTCCCTATGGGGAAAGGGAGGGAGTGGGATTAGAACTTGGAACCTCTTTATGGGGGAAGAGAAAGAGTACAAAGCCTTATCCACTGGGCCATCAGGATGATGGTTGGGTTTTCAAGTTTTCATATGATGGATTAGGGTTTATTAGGGTTTTCTAGTTTTCATATGATGGATTAGGGTTTATTAGGGTTTTCTAGGTTTCATATGATGGATTAGGGTTTATTAGGGTTTTCTAGCTTTCATATGATGGATTAGGGTTTATTAGGGTTTTCTAGTTTTCATATGATGGATTAGGGTTTATTATGGTTTTCTAGCTTTCATATGATGGATTAGGGTTTTTAAATGTTGCAAATGATGTTATTAGGGTTTTCTTGTTTTCATATGATGGATTAGGGTTTATTAGGGTTTTCTAATTTTCCTATGATGGATTAGGGTTTATTAGGGTTTTCTAGTTTTCATATGATGGATTAGGGTTTATTAGGGTTTTCTAGTTTTCATATGATGGATTAGGGTTTATTCGAGTTTTCTAGCTTTCATATGATGGATTAGGGTTAATTAGGGTTTTCTAGCTTTCATATGATGGATTAGGGTTTATTAGGGTTTTCTAGATTTCCTATGATGGATTAGGGTTTATTAGGGTTTTCTAGTTTTCATATGATGGATTAGGGTTTATTAGGGTTTTCTAGTTTTCATATGATGGATTAGGGTTTATTAAGGTTTTCTAGCTTTCATACGAAGGATTAGGGTTTTTAAATGTTGCAAATGATGTTATTAGGGTTTTCTAATTTTCAAATGATGGATTAGGGTTTATTAGGGTTTTCAAGTTTTCATATGATGGATTAGGGTTTATTAGGGTTTTCTAGTTTTCATATGATGGATTAGGGTTTATTAGGGTATTCTAGTTTTCATATGATGGATTAGGGTTTTTGAATGTTGCAAATGATGTTATTAAGGTTTTCTAGTTTTCATATGATGGATTAGGGTTTATTAGGGTTTCTAGTTTTCATATGATGGATTAGGGTTTATTAGGGTTTTCTAGTTTTCATATGATGGATTAGGGTTTTCTATCTTTCATGTGATGGATTAGGGTTTATTAGGGTTTTCTAGTTTTCATATGATGGATTAGGGTTTATTAGGGTTTTCTAGTTTTCCTATGATGGATTAGGGTTTTTGAATGTTGCAAATGATGTTATTAGGGTTTTCTAGTTTTCATATGATGGATTAGGGTTTATTAGGGTTTTCTAGTTTTTATATGATGGATTAGGGTTTATTAGGGGTTTCTAGCTTTCATATGATGGATTAGGGTTTATTAGGGTTTTCTAGTTTTCATGTGATGGATTAGGGTTTATTAGGGTTTTCTAGTTTTCCTATGATGGATTAGGGTTTATTAGGGTTTTCTAGATTTCCTATGATGGATTAGGGTTTATTAGGGTTTTTTAGTTTTCATATGATGGATTAGGGTTTATTAGGGTATTCTAGTTTTCATATGATGGATTAGGGTTTTTGAATGTTGCAAATGATGTTATTAAGGTTTTCTAGTTTTCATATGATGGATTAGGGTTTATTAGGGTTTTCTAGTTTTCATATGATGGATTAGGGTTTATTAGGGTTTTCTAGTTTTCATATGATGGATTAGGGTTTATTAGGGTTTTCTATCTTTCATGTGATGGATTAGGGTTTATTAGGGTTTTCTAGTTTTCATATGATGGATTAGGGTTTATTAGGGTTTTCTAGTTTTCCTATGATGGATTAGGGTTTTTGAATGTTGCAAATGATGTTATTAGGGTTTTCTAGTTTTCATATGATGGATTAGGGTTTATTAGGGTTTTCTAGTTTTTATATGATGGATTAGGGTTTATTAGGGGTTTCTAGCTTTCATATGATGGATTAGGGTTTATTAGGGTTTTCTAGTTTTCATGTGATGGATTAGGGTTTATTAGGGTTTTCTAGTTTTCCTATGATGGATTAGGGTTTATTGAATGTTGCAAATGATGTTATTAGGGTTTTCTAGTTGTCATATGATGGATTAGGGTTTATTAGGGTATTCTAGTTTTCATATGATGGATTAGGATTTATTACGGTTTTCTAGTTTTCATATGATGGATTAGGGTTTATTAAGGTTTTCAAGTTTTCATATGATGGATTAGGGTTTATTAGGGTTTTCTAATTTCATATGATGGATTAGGGTTTATTAGGGTTTTTTAGTTTTCATATGATGGATTAGGGTTTATTAGGGTTTTCTAGTTTTCATATAATGGATTAGGGTTTATTAGGGTTTTCAAGTTTTCATATGATGGATTAGGGTTTATTAGGGTTTTCTAGTTTTCATATGATGGATTAGGGTTTATTAGGGTTTTCTAGTTTTCATATGATGGATTAGGGTTTATTAGGGTTTTCTAGCTTTCATATGATGGATTAGGGTTTATTAGGGTTTTCTAGATTTCCTATGATGGATTAGGGTTTATTAGGGTTTTCTAGTTTTCATATGATGGATTAGGGTTTATTAGGGTTTTCTAGTTTTCATATGATGGATTAGGGTTTATTAGGGTTTTCTAGCTTTCATATGATGGATTAGGGTTTATTAGGGTTTTCTAGCTTTCATATGATGGATTAGGGTTTATTAGGGTTTTCTAGATTTCCTATGATGGATTAGGGTTTATTAGGGTTTTCTAGTTTTCATATGATGGATTAGGGTTTATTAGGGTTTTCTAGGTTTCATATGATGGATTAGGGTTTATTAGGGTTTTCTAGCTTTCATATGATGGATTAGGGTTTATTAGGGTTTTCTAGTTTTCATATGATGGATTAGGGTTTATTATGGTTTTCTAGCTTTCATATGATGGATTAGGGTTTTTAAATGTTGCAAATGGTTTTCTAGTTTATTATGGTTTTCTAGCTTTCATATGATGGATTAGGGTTTATTCGAGTTTTCTAGCTTTCATATGATGGATTAGGGTTTATTAGGGTTTTATAGCTTTCATATGATGGATTAGGGTTTATTAGGGTTTTCTAGATTTCCTATGATGGATTAGGGTTTATTAGGGTTTTCTAGTTTTCATATGATGGATTAGGGTTTATTAGGGTTTTCTAGTTTTCATATGATGGATTAGGGTTTATTAGGGTTTTCTAGTTTTCATATGATGGATTAGGGTTTATTAGGGTTTTCTAGTTTTCATATGATGGATTAGGGTTTATTCGAGTTTTCTAGCTTTCATATGATGGATTAGGGTTTATTAGGGTTTTCTAGCTTTCATATGATGGATTAGGGTTTATTAGGGTTTTCTAGTTTTCATATGATGGATTAGGGTTTATTAGGGTATTCTAGTTTTCATATGATGGATTAGGGTTTTTGAATGTTGCAAATGATGTTATTAAGGTTTTCAAGTTTTCATATGATGGATTAGGGTTTATTAGGGTTTTCTAGTTTTCATATGATGGATTAGGGTTTATTAGGGTTTTCTAGTTTTCATATGATGGATTAGGGTTTATTAGGGTTTTCTATCTTTCATGTGATGGATTAGGGTTTATTAGGGTTTTCTAGTTTTCATATGATGGATTAGGGTTTATTAGGGTTTTCTAGTTTTCCTATGATGGATTAGGGTTTTTGAATGTTGCAAATGATGTTATTAGGGTTTTCTAGTTTTCATAAGATGGATTAGGGTTTATTAGGGTTTTCTAGTTTTTATATGATGGATTAGGGTTTATTAGGGGTTTCTAGCTTTCATATGATGGATTAGGGTTTATTAGGGTTTTCTAGTTTTCATATGATGGATTAGGGTTTATTAGGGTTTTCTAGTTTTCATATGATGGATTAAGGTTTATTAGGATTTTCTAGTTTTCATATGATGGATTAGGGTTTATTAGGGTTTTCTAGCTTTCATATGATGGATTAGGGTTTATTAGGGTTTTCTAGCTTTCATATGATGGATTAGGGTTTATTAGGGTTTTCTAGATTTCCTATGATGGATTAGGGTTTATTAGGGTTTTCTAGTTTTCATATGATGGATTAGGGTTTATTAGGGTTTTCTAGTTTTCATATGATGGATTAGGGTTTATTAAGGTTTTCTAGCTTCCATATGATGGATTATGGTTTTTAAATGTTGCAAATGATGTTATTAGGGTTTTCTAGTTTTCATATGATGGATTAGGGTTTATTAGGGTTTTCAAGTTTTCATATGATGGATTAGGGTTTATTAGGGTTTTCTAGTTTTCATATGATGGATTAGGGTTTATTAGGGTTTTCTAGGTTTCATATGATGGATTAGGGTTTATTAGGGTTTTCTAGCTTTCATATGATGGATTAGGGTTTATTAGGGTTTTCTAGTTTTCATATGATGGATTAGGGTTTATTATGGTTTTCTAGCTTTCATATGATGGATTAGGGTTTTTAAATGTTGCAAATGATGTTATTAGGGTTTTCTAGTTTTCATATGATGGATTAGGGTTTATTAGGGTTTTCTAATTTTCCTATGATGGATTAGGGTTTATTAGGGTTTTCTAGTTTTCATATGATGGATTAGGGTTTATTAGGGTTTTCCAGTTTTCATATGATGGATTAGGGTTTATTCGAGTTTTCTAGCTTTCATATGATGGATTAGGGTTTATTAGGGTTTTCTAGCTTTCATATGATGGATTAGGGTTTATTAGGGTTTTTCTAGATTTCATATGATGGATTAGGGTTTATTAGGGTTTTCTAGTTTTCATATGATGGATTAGGGTTTATTAGGGTTTTCTAGTTTTCATATGATGGATTAGGGTTTATTAAGGTTTTCTAGCTTTCATACGAAGGATTAGGGTTTTTAAATGTTGCAAATGATGTTATTAGGGTTTTCTAATTTTCAAATGATGGATTAGGGTTTATTAGGGTTTTCAAGTTTTCATATGATGGATTAGGGTTTATTAGGGTTTTCTAGTTTTCATATGATGGATTAGGGTTTATTAGGGTATTCTAGTTTTCATATGATGGATTAGGGTTTATTAGGGTTTTCTAGTTTTCATATGATGGATTAGGGTTTATTAGGGTTTTCTAGTTTTCCTATGATGGATTAGGGTTTTTGAATGTTGCAAATGATGTTATTAGGGTTTTCTAGTTTTCATATGATGGATTAGGGTTTTATTAGGGTTTTCTAGTTTTTATATGATGGATTAGGGTTTATTAGGGGTTTCTAGCTTTCATATGATGGATTAGGGTTTATTAGGGTTTTCTAGTTTTCATGTGATTGGATTAGGGTTTATTAGGGTTTTCTAGTTTTCCTATGATGGATTAGGGTTTATTAGGGTTTTCTAGATTTCCTATGATGGATTAGGGTTTATTAGGGTTTTCTAGTTTTCATATGATGGATTAGGGTTTATTAGGGTATTCTAGTTTTCATATGATGGATTAGGGTTTTTGAATGTTGCAAATGATGTTATTAAGGTTTTCTAGTTTTCATATGATGGATTAGGGTTTATTAGGGTTTTCTAGTTTTTCATATGATGGATTAGGGTTTATTAGGGTTTTCTAGTTTTCATATGATGGATTAGGGTTTATTAGGGTTTTCTATCTTTCATGTGATGGATAGGGTTTATTAGGGTTTTCTAGTTTTCATATGATGGATTAGGGTTTATTAGGGTTTTCTAGTTTTCCTATGATGGATTAGGGTTTTTGAATGTTGCAAATGATGTTATTAGGGTTTTCTAGTTTTCATATGATGGATTAGGGTTTATTAGGGTTTTCTAGTTTTTATATGATGGATTAGGGTTTATTAGGGGTTTCTAGCTTTCATATGATGGATTAGGGTTTATTAGGGTTTTCTAGTTTTCATGTGATGGATTTGGGTTTATTAGGGTTTTCTAGTTTTCCTATGATGGATTAGGGTTTATTGAATGTTGCAAATGATGTTATTAGGGTTTTCTAGTTGTCATATGATGGGATTAGGGTTTATTAGGGTATTCTAGTTTTCATATGATCGATTAGGATTTATTACGGTTTTCTAGTTTTCATATGATGGATTAGGGTTTATTAAGGTTTTCAAGTTTTCGTATGATAGATTAGGGTTTATTAGGGTTTTCTAATTTCATATGATGGATTAGGGTTTATTAGGGTTTTTTAGTTTTCATATGATGGATTAGGGTTTATTAGGGTTTTCTAGTTTTCATATAATGGATTAGGGTTTATTAGGGTTTTCAAGTTTTCATATGATGGATTAGGGTTTATTAGAGGTTTTCTAGTTTTCATATGATGGATTTAGGGTTTATTAGGGTTTTCTAGTTTTCATATGATGGATTAAGGTTTATTAGGGTTTTCTAGTTTTCATATGATGGATTAGGGTTTATTAGGGTTTTCTAGCTTTCATATGATGGATTAGGGTTTATTAGTGTTTTCTAGCTTTCATATGATAGATTAGGGTTTATTAGGGTTTTCTAGATTTCCTATGATGGATTAGGGTTTATTAGGGTTTTCTAGTTTTCATATGATGGATTAGGGTTTATTAGGGTTTTCTAGTTTTCATATGATGGATTAGGGTTTATTAATGTTTTTCTAGCTTTCATATGATGGATTATGGTTTTTAAATGTTGCAAATGATGTTATTAGGGTTTTCTAGTTTTCATATGATGGATTAGGGTTTATTAGGGTTTTCAAGTTTTTCATATGATGGATTAGGGTTTATTAGGGTTTTCTAGTTTTCATATGATGGATTAGGGTTTATTAGGGTTTTCTAGGTTTCATATGATGGATTAGGGTTTATTAGGGTTTTCTAGCTTTCATATGATGGATTAGGGTTTATTAGGGTTTTCTAGTTTTCATATGATGGATTAGGGTTTATTATGGTTTTCTAGCTTTCATATCATGGATTAGGGTTTTTAAATGTTGCAAATGATGTTATTAGGGTTTTCTAGTTTTCATATGATGGATTAGGGTTTATTAGGGTTTTCTAATTTTCCTATGATGGATTAGGGTTTATTAGGGTTTTCTAGTTTTCATATGATGGATTAGGGTTTATTAGGGTTTTCTAGTTTTCATATGATGGATTAGGGTTTATTCGAGTTTTCTAGCTTTCATATGATGGATTAGGGTTTATTAGGGTTTTCTAGCTTTCATATGATGGATTAGGGTTTATTAGGGTTTTCTAGATTTCCTATGATGGATTAGGGTTTATTAGGGTTTTCTAGTTTTCATATGATGGATTAGGGTTTATTAGGGTTTTCTAGTTTTCATATGATGGATTAGGGTTTATTAGGGTTTTCTAGTTTTCCTATGATGGATTAGGGTTTTTGAATGTTGCAAATGATGTTATTAGGGTTTTCTAGTTTTCATATGATGGATTAGGGTTTATTAGGGTTTTCTAGTTTTTATATGATGGATTAGGGTTTATTAGGGGTTTCTAGCTTTCATATGATGGATTAGGGTTTATTAGGGTTTTCTAGTTTTCATGTGATGGATTAGGGTTTATTAGGGTTTTCTAGTTTCCCTATGATGGATTAGGGTTTATTGAATGTTGCAAATGATGTTATTAGGGTTTTCTAGTTGTCATATGATGGATTAGGGTTTATTAGGGTATTCTAGTTTT
>JAKNSD010000206.1:0-2500 GCA_023525715.1 Cichorium intybus
TTGCTGCCACGATCCACTGAGATTCAGCCCTGCGTCGCTCAGATTCGTCCCTCCCCCCAAACAATCTCCCTGATTTCCTTTCTATGTGTTTTGTCGAGAGGCTGTCTCCCAACACTTGGTGAAATTTTCCATACTTTGTGTATGAAATTTTCAAACACTTCAGCTTCGATTTCCCAAGTGGTGATGAAATTCTCAGAGACATTCCCCCAATTCGAAAATTTTACCAAGTCACATTTGTTCAAAGGCCACCACACCCTTGACATGAGAGTATCATTCGTTGATTGAGCGGCTATCGTTGAAGCATCTGCATGATTGCGTGCGAAACCAAATTTCAACACTTGGTGAAATTTCCCATACATTGTCGCATCATCAAAATCAATATCTGTTCCTGTCACATAGCTTTTTGTGCAATATGTATATATAGGGGGTACCATGGGTCTATAACCCACTGATGCCCGGCACAGGGTTTGGACGACCAAAGGTTGCGAGGCTGCCCAACTAGTCGTGCCACACACCATGAACGACCAGGCTAACAACCTGTAATGGGAACAAGGCATATCGTGCCTCACACCATGAACGACCGGGTGAGTCTGCCTAGGGAACAAGGCATCGTGCCATACACAGACCCATGGACGACCAGGTGAACAAGGCACCGTGCCATAGACAGACCCATGGACGACCAGGTGAACAAGGCAGCGTGTCATACACAGACCCATGAACAACCCGGGGAAACAAAGGCATCGTGCCATACACAGACCCATGAACGACCCAAGGAAACAAGGCACAGTGCCATACACAGACCCATGGACGACCAGGTGAACAAGGCACCGTGCCATAGACAGACCCATGGACGACCAGGTGAACAAGGCACCGTGCCATAGACAGACCCATAGACGACCAGGTGAACAAGGCACCGTCCCATAGACAGACCCATGGACGACCAGGTGAACAAGGCACCGTCCCATAGACAGACCCATGGACGACCAGGTGAACAAGGCACCGTCCCATAGACAGACCCATGGACGAGGCACCGTCCCATAGACAGACCCATGGACGACCAGGTGAACAAGGCACCGTGTCATAGACAGACCCATGGACGACCGGGTGAACAAGGCACCGTGCCATACACATACCCATGAACGACCCGGGAAAACAAGGCACCGTGCCGTACACAGACCCATGAACGACCCGGGGAAACAAGGCACCGTGCCATACACAGACCCATGAACGACCCGGGGAAACAAGGCACCGTGCCATACACAGACCCACGAACGATCAGGGGAAACAAGGCATCCTGCCATACACAGACCCATTAAGGAAAACCCCAAGCATGACCTTCTTGTATTGCAACACCCTTCATTCGTGTTAAAAGGGACTCATACAAAATCTCATGCGAATCCGACTCCATTTGACTAACGGGTAGGCCACGGAAAATTACGACCCGATCACGGGATTTTTTAATTGCAATCCCTTACTTACATGTTAACAAGGCCTCACACAAAATTTCGTGTCAATCCGACTTGATTCGAGCCGGTAACGAAGAACTACGACACCGTAGGCTTTTCGGATCGACTAACGATAGGCCACGGAAAATTACCACCCGATAACGGAATTTTTTAATTGCAATCCCTTACTTACATGTTAAAAAGGCCTCACACAAAATTTCGTGTCAATCCGACTTGAATCGAGCAAGTTATGAGCAATTATGCCGCCTCAGCAAAATCAATATCTGTTCCTGTCACTTTGCTTTTTGTGCAATATGTATATATAGGGGGTACCATGGGGACTGCACTCCATCGGTGCCCGACACGGGTGCCCAGCGACCAAGGCGTGCGAGGCTAGCACGACCAAGGCAAGGCCATGGCAAGGCCAACACAGGCCAAGGATGCCCAACGACCACGAGAACAAGGCCTCACCCCACGCACGCCGCCTCGCTTCCTCGCACAACGACCCGTGAACGACCCTCCCCGGCTTGTTTCCTCGCACAGCGACCCGTGTCCCCAGCCCACCCCGTGCGAGATTCCCCAAGTCGCGACCAACTTTTGCCCGACGCCGTGCCCGATCTCGAAAATTATGACGCCTCACCAAAATCAATATCTGTTCCTGTCACTTTGCTTTTTGTGCAATATGTATATATAGGGGGTACCATGGGGACTGCACTCCACCGGTGCCCGATACGGGGATGTGGCGACCAAGCCCCGTGAGGTTGGATCGAGCACGGGTAACAAAGGCCAACCATGCCCAACGATCGTGGGAACAAGGCCACGACCCACACGCCTTGCCTTGTTTACCTCGATCATGGGCTTGTTTCCTCGATCCTTGGCTTGTTTCCTCGATCCTTGGCTTGTTTTCCCCGATCATTGGCTTGTTTTCCTCGATCATCGGCTTGTTTACCTCGATCATGGGCTTGTTTCCTCGATCATTGGCTTGTTTTACTCGATCATCGGCTTGTTTACCTCGATCATGGGCTTGTTTCCTCGATCATTGGCTTGTTTTACTC
>JAKNSD010000208.1:25000-26114 GCA_023525715.1 Cichorium intybus
GGGATTGCAATTAAAAAATTCCGTTATCGGGTGGTAATTTTCCGTGGCCTATCGTTAGTCGATCCGAAAAGCCTACGGTGTCGTAGTTCTTCGTTACCGGCTCGAATCAAGTCGGATTGACACGAAATTTTGTGTGAGGCCTTGTTAACATGTAAGTAAGGGATTGCAATTAAAAAATCCCGTGATCGGGTCGTAATTTTCCGTGGCCTACCCGTTAGTCAAATGGAGTCGGATTCGCATGAGATTTTGTATGAGTCCCTTTTAACACGAATGAAGGGTGTTGCAATACAAGAAGGTCATGCTTGGGGTTTTCCTTAATGGGTCTGTGTATGGCAGGATGCCTTGTTTCCCCTGATCGTTCGTGGGTCTGTGTATGGCACGGTGCCTTGTTTCCCCGGGTCGTTCATGGGTCTGTGTATGGCACGGTGCCTTGTTTCCCCGGGTCGTTCATGGGTCTGTGTACGGCACGGTGCCTTGTTTTCCCGGGTCGTTCATGGGTATGTGTATGGCACGGTGCCTTGTTCACCCGGTCGTCCATGGGTCTGTCTATGACACGGTGCCTTGTTCACCTGGTCGTCCATGGGTCTGTCTATGGGACGGTGCCTCGTCCATGGGTCTGTCTATGGGACGGTGCCTTGTTCACCTGGTCGTCCATGGGTCTGTCTATGGGACGGTGCCTTGTTCACCTGGTCGTCCATGGGTCTGTCTATGGGACGGTGCCTTGTTCACCTGGTCGTCTATGGGTCTGTCTATGGCACGGTGCCTTGTTCACCTGGTCGTCCATGGGTCTGTCTATGGCACGGTGCCTTGTTCACCTGGTCGTCCATGGGTCTGTGTATGGCACTGTGCCTTGTTTCCTTGGGTCGTTCATGGGTCTGTGTATGGCACGATGCCTTTGTTTCCCCGGGTTGTTCATGGGTCTGTGTATGACACGCTGCCTTGTTCACCTGGTCGTCCATGGGTCTGTCTATGGCACGGTGCCTTGTTCACCTGGTCGTCCATGGGTCTGTGTATGGCACGATGCCTTGTTCCCTAGGCAGACTCACCCGGTCGTTCATGGTGTGAGGCACGATATGCCTTGTTCCCATTACAGGTTGTTAGCCTGGTCGTTCAT